>JAOVVG010142831.1:0-12758 GCA_028566375.1 Leptodoras nelsoni | reverse complement strand
TCACCTTGGTAGCAGAGTTTGGCTGTTCCTCACCCAGTTTTAAGCCTCCTACACAGCTGTTTATGTTTCAGTTAATGGACAGAATAAAACTCACTGTCTCATGGCCTGCTTCTATTGACGGGGCATTTACGGGGATGTTTGCAGGTGGTGTGCAACATGTTGCGAATGTCAGCTGGTTAATCCGCTGGCCACCACAAAAGCGCCATTGTGCCCTCTTCCATTAATAGAGGTCCCATTCAAAAAAACTGGAATGGACCTCGTTGGACCATTAGAATGGTCAGCATGTGACTATCATTTTGTGTTAGTCCTTGTAGACTGTGCAATGCAATACCTGGAAGCAGTTCTGCTTTGCAACACCTCAGCATGTAGTGTTCCGACACCACTATTCAGTGTAATCCCCGGCTCGGGATCCCAAAAGAGATCCTGACAGATCAGGGCACAACTTTTATGTCATGCATACTGCACAAATTGTAGGAATTATTGGGGATTAAATTGATTCGCACCAGTGCTTACCATCCGCAAATGGACGGACTGGTTGAACAATTTAATAAAACACTTGAGAACATGATTTGGAAGTTTGTTCATCAAGATGCTAAGAATTGCGATAAGTTGCTTGATCCTCCACAAGGTTTTCGCCATTCAAAATTCTCTATGGTCATAGACCTCGCGGCATCCTTGATGTCATGAGGAAAACTGGGAGGAGGGACCTTCTAACAGCAAAAATGAAATTCAGGACATTCTTGACCTGAGAGCAAAACTCCACACATTGGGTGCTTTAACACAGGAGAATTTGCTACAGGCTCAAGAACATCAATCCCGACTGTATAACAGTGGTTCTCAGCTGTTCTCACGTGTTCTCACATTCTAGCTCCTTCTTCAGGGCAAGTAATTTTCTCCATGCATAGGGACCAAGTGACGTCAATGTGCTGTGACTGGTCCAGACGCATGGACCTGTACCGCAGCCGCCATGTTTAAATATACCTGTGTACACCAGTAACCTTAAACAGAAGCTCTCACTAAATATGGAAATAAACACAACAGACAAACGGAGCGACAGTGAAGTCGAGGCTTTACTGAGTCTATACGGGACAGAGAAGGTACACAGAAATTCTCAGTCGTCTAGGTGAAATGTAAAAATAATCGCTAGCTCCGTTAGGCATTAGCAAAGCAACGTTTTTTTTATATTTTTATATAATCTGTTGTAACTGGTAGCATGTGAATAAAGGTTCGTGAGGAGATACTGTTTGCTGTACTTCTTTTTGCATGTACTTGTACTACTGATATCACAGAAGACAAAGCGCACACAGATAAATATTAAATAGTAAATATTTAATTAGTAAATATTTGAAAACCTTTTCATTTCTGTATCAGAGGTGCCCTGCACCTCCAAAGATTATCGATGTGTTTTTTATTTCGGCTTTGCAGGGTTTACAGTATATAAAAATGATACTCCCTGTGAAAAGTTTACCGATGTGTTTTACACACTGATTTTACACCAAACACACAACAAATAACTCTGGTGTGAAACTCGTAAGCGGTTCCATTAAGGGACACTATGTGAATCCTCCTGCTGTCTCAGATCTGCATTATTATTTCTCATTAGCAGTAATTTTACTTGCGCTAAGTGGATATTAGTTAGCTCTCTGATGGGGAACATTGCAGCCTTAGAGGTGTGCATCCAGACTTTAGAGAGTGATGGAGAGAGTGAGAGTAGTGTCGTTTCTGTAGGGGAAAGTCTGGATACCTTAGGCCGAGTTAGAAATCCCTCAACTCCAGCATCAGAGCCCTCACAGCGGGGGAGTGGGTGACGTCTCTCCATTATCTAGCATCTTTTTTCCTGAAAAAGTGAACATTGTCATTACTGCAACATGACACTACCAACACATAACCTGTTTTAATGGTAAAGGCACTTTATGATGGTAATGTTAGGTTTCACTATCAGTAAAATTTAAGAGAAATGCATTACTTTCTAAAACTGATTTAAAAAAAATCTTTTTTAGTCAGTATGGCCCACAAGACATCAGTAGAGCGGTCTAGAGAATGCAGAAAAAAAAAAGATCCAGTGAAATACCAGGGTAGAGAATGGGAGAGATCACACTGGTCCTATAACCTGGATTGGTCATGGGGGCACTGTTTTAGCATGTCTAGTGCAGTATTTGATACCTGGTGGAGCACATCCTTCTCCAGGCCAACAGTCAGCACACACTGTAACCCTCTGCTGTAAATTTACAGAAAATTTCTATCTGTATTTTACTTTATTTACATAAAACAGCAACATACTGTATCTTTTACAGAATAGCTGTAAATATACAGCAGTTTTCTGTTTTCAGCCTGCTTCATCCATTATACTGTAGAAACGTTGCATTCTGGGATTGATTCCTGCACAATTTAAGTTCTAGAAGTTTCTAGAACTAGCAGCTACATTTACGTCTATTCCCTATGCGTGAAGTGTTTTTCAAGCATTACTTTATCTGTGGACACCTGTGGATAAATTGACAGCACTGCATGAGAAGAAATAAGACGTTGAATAATCTATCGTTTGTGTCTGTAACGAAGATAAATGAACTTTGGAGTGTGGGAAGACTGATAAATAAGTCTGAATACGATAAGTACTAAGTACTATTGATACGATAAGTACAATACTCATCTGAGTATTGATACGATAAGCCAATCTTTTTTTTATCTTTTCAGTTGCGTTTCTGAATTGTATACTTTTGACCTTAGGAGCTAACTAACATTCTGATAGAAATGTAGCACCAAACAATTACAATGAAATCTGAGCAATATTTTGCTGTATTATTGTCATAGTATCTAGTCCATTCTGGGAGAAAAGAGTGTGATTAGCACTTCTATTATTTACAGGAAATTACTGTAAACAGCTAAGCATATTGGGAATGTGAAAGAAAAGTGTGTGATCTAAAATAAAAAAAAATTAACCTGATGTAACATGATGCACAGAACTGCATTTATAAGGTGAATTCCACTGAGTAAGTCACCATTTGTATTCTGTTTAATGTTATGTTAGGAAATTACCTAACATTATCCTTGTCAGGGATGTAAAATTTTCTGACATTTGTGTTATAACACAGCCTTTGAAATGCTTCATATTTGCAGTGTTCTAGCTAGCTAACATTAGAGTGGTATTTTCTCAGATTATATTAACTTTAAAACAACACTCGAGCATGCATAACTGTTTTCATGGCATACAAATCATAGACTTAAATCAAAGAGAGAATACACTTAGTGTTAGGAAAGGCACGTAAATAAACGGTATGGAGACGCTGATGCAGAGCAAAAAGGGCTCTTTAATAATACAACAGTTCATTCACAAACAATCACTTGGAGTGAGGATACACAAACACGTAGAGCAACGCGTGGGAGCGCTGAAGGTCTCGAACGTTGAGACAATTGGCAGGGTGACGTCCTAGGAAGTGGGCGTCGCGAAGAGTCTGCCGGGAGGTAACGCACAGAGGCATGGTGCATGGAAGCGCGGGGGCGTGTGGAAGCGCTGAGACGAGACGAAAAGCAGGTGACGTCCGTAGAGGCGGGCGTCGCGAAGATCCTGCCGGGAGATGACGCACAAAGGCATTGCGCATGGAAGCGCGGGGGCGCGTGGAAGCGCTGAGACGAGACGAAAAGCAGGTGACGTCCGACGAGGCAGGCGTCACGAAGATCCTGCCGGGAGATGAAGCCCGCTGGTATGGCGCGTGGGAGCGCCAAGGCGCTGTGCTCCGGCCCACACTTCCGGTCCTCTCCCGGTCGGTCCGGTCGGGTCAGGTCAGACCAATACTTCCCCCCCCGAGTCCGGAAGAGACGACCTATAAATAGGGACAGGAAGCGGAAGTAGGCGGGAACAGCAAGACGGGGAAACCGGAAGTGGGCGGGGTCTCGCGGTTCCTAACACTTAGGCTTATTTGTGCACATTTGTTTTAACCTGTGTTCATGGGAGAATTGCTCCCTTACTGAATTGTGATAACCATGTGGTATTCTGCACATTCATAAATTGATGTAAACTGAAAGACAACATTTTTTTGCTCAATATATTTTTTCATAACCTGTATTAACATACAGTGCCTTGCAAAAGTATTCATACCCTTTGAACTTTTCCACATTTTTTTTCACATTAAACCCACAAACCTAAATGCATTTTGTTGGGATTTTATGTGCTAGACCAACACAAAGTAGCAAGTATTTGTAACCTTTGTTTGATAGCCTTAGTAGCTGGGACCCTGTTCAGGTTTAGTACTGTTACTTAGGATGAGAGGGCCTACAGTGGGGAGGTCATTTCCTAGCAGTGGATGTATAGTGTAGTATGAAGGTTTTTTTTGTAGTGTATGCTTGCTGATTGATTGCCTATCACTCTTTACCATGTATGCATGTGGAGCACATGTGTGTGGCCTCTTGATACAATCTCCCCTTGGGTAGGTGAGTCTACCCTTCCCTACTGGTGAGTTTCCAGCCTAGGTGACTCTTGTTGGGTTTTTTTTATTCTCCTTTTTTCTGTTACTGAAAATTGTATTCTAATAAACGATTGTAATTTTTTTTTATTCGAAACGCATTCTTGGTATAATGAAGAATGACTTATTGGGCTAACTAGTAGTGGGTATTGCCTGGGGGTGAATTCCTGGGGTAGCATAGTCGAATTGTTTCCCACTGCTGTGCCACACATGCAGTGTCAGTTAAATGTAAAATTGTCAATCCTGTTTTACTTGTGTTGCACAGGCGATGTTTTTATTTTAATAATTTTTTTAATAAATAATTTTTTTTACTAATTATTATTATTATTATTATTATTTCTATTAGTAGTAGTAGTAGTAAAACAATAGTAAAATTCTGTAAATTCAGTAAATACAATACACATACTGTAGATACAAATACAGTATAACAGACAACATACCGTAAATATACAATAACTTATTGTCAAAACTGTGCCTAGAATTGAGCTGTAAATTTACTTGAATACAGTAAAGAACTGCTAATGTAGTTAATATTAATATGTGTCTATTAATACACTTTAATTCTAAAATACAGTAAGGAGCTGTAAAATAGCTGTAAAGGAGCTGTAAAAAACTGGCAACGCTGGTATTCTAACAAAGTGGAAGCGATTGGCACTGACAGCAACTCAGCCAAGAAGTGGTAGGCCACGTAAAATGACAGAGCGGGGTCAGGGATGCTGAGGTGCATAGTGCGCAGAGGTCACCAACTTTCTGCAGAGACAATCACTACAGACCTCCAAACTTCATGTGGTCTTCAGATTAGCTCAAGAACAGTGCATAGAGAGTTTCACTGAATGGGCCGAGCAGCTGCATCCAAGCCTGATATCAAGTGCAAAGCAAATTGTCAGATGCAATGGTGTAAAGCATGCTGTCATTGGACTCTAGCGCAGTGGAGACGTGTTCTCTGGAATGACAAATCACACTTCTTCCTCTGGCATTCTGATAGACGAGTCTGGGTTTGGCAGTTGCCAGGAGAACGGTACTTGTCTGACTGCATTGTGCCAAGTGTAAAGTTTGGTGGAGGGGAGACTATGGTGTGGGGTTGTATTTCAGGAGTTGGGCTCGGCCCCTTAGTTCCAGTGAAAGGAAAGCTTAATGCTACAATTTTATGCTCTAAACTTTGTGGGAACAGTTTGGGGATGGCCCCTTCCTGTTCCAATGTGACTGCACACCAGTGCATAAAGCAAGGTCCATAAAGACATGGATGAGTGAGGTTGGTGTGGAAGAACTTGACTATCCTGCACAGAGTCCTGACCTCAACCTGATAGAACACGTTTGAGATGAATTAGAGCAGAGACTGCGAGCCAGGCCTTCTTGTCCAACATCAGTGTATGACCTCAAGAATGCACTTCTGGAAGAATGGTCAAAAACTCCCATAACCACACTCCTAAACCTTGTGAAAAGCCTTCTCAGAAGAGTTGAAGCTGTTATAGCTGCAAAGGGTGGGCCAACCCCATATTAAACCTTATGGATTAAGAATGGGATGTCACTCAATTCATATGCATATGAAGGCAAGTGCGTGAATACTTTTGGCAATATAGTGTATGATTTATGTGGTAGCATGGCAAAGAGCATATATTATGAATAAGACAAATGAGATGAGATAATGATCTGAGATAGCTTCCGATTGTGTGAGCGTAACTATATTTTCTATATTTAACCCAAATGTTAATATTAAATCAAGTGTGTGACCACAGTTGTGAGTGGGTCCTATTCAATTTCAATTCAATTCAATTTTATTTAAGTGCAAAACTGTTCATGACAGTGGGGTGATGTGGGGGAAGGGTGGATTGGGGAGTTGAGGGGAAGAGAAAGGTGGGAGAAAAAGATATACAGATGATTAGGTAAGCTCTTCCACCAATCTTTAGAAAAAATTGTACATTTTGTGCAGAGTGCAAGCAGGGACTCCAGCAAGACTAGCTAAGACAGTATAACTAAAAGGGAGAGGCTGAAGGTAAAGCAGACATAAGGGAGCCCTGGGACATAAAGCGCCAGCCACTCCACCGTCCACAAACCTGAGTGATCCCGTGAGGACGGAGGATGATTACAGACTGAAAGTTCACTCAGGTACTGCGGTGTGAGACCATTTAGTGCCTTATAGGTTAATAGTAATATTTTATAATCAATGCAAAATTTGACTGGAAGCCAGTGCAGTGTGCATAAGATGGGGGTGATGTGATTTTATCTTCTGGTTCTAGTAAGGATTCTGGCTGCTGCATTCTGATTTAACTGGAGCTTATTTATACACTTACTGGAACATCCAGACACCAAGGCATTATAATAATCCAGGCTAGAGCTAACAAAAGCATGAACTAATATTTCTGCATCGTGCTGCATGTTTCATTTGCTGTGTTTCCTGCTTGACTCCTTATTAATCCCAACATAAGAGTACAGTGAAAAAGCAAAAGACAATGTGCCAGAAGTGGAGCGACCTGTTAGTGATTGACTTGTTAGTGAGGAACTATATGGCCTAGGTTCAAATCCGCCCACCATTTAAGTGTTGGAAGTCAAACAGCAAAAGACTTTTTCAAGTTTATCATAGAATGATGTACATTTTCACGGGATTACTTCACTCATTGCAAATCTGAAATGTTGAATAAATTCAGGCTTGCCTACTTAAATTGTATGATGAATGTATTGAAACTCAGATGGTAGCAGTTAACTTTGCAACTGAATGGCCTGGGTTCAAATCCAGCAGAAGGTTGATGTGCTGAACTGACAAATTTTCAATGCAAACATGTCAACATATCACACGTGTAACCAAATAAGAGGTTTCAGTTAAATGAAACCCATGGTGCTCAGATATGCCATGTTTTGCTTGCCCCCTTGGAATCATTGCGTGTGGCTATATATTTTATATATTGTATGGCTAATTTCTAGCAGTATCATAGTTCAGTTAAATTCGGGTCTACCAGCACTGTCTGTGGATATTCCAAGTTATTGACTAAGCACTTTTGTTTATAAGTCACTCTGGAAGAGTGTCTGCTAAATGCCATGAATGTAAATGTAAATGTAAATGTCATAAATCCAGGAGAGCCTTGTGAAGAAGTGAAGTGAAGAGGTGAGTGAAGAAGAATGCAGCTCCTCAAACGGACGGTTGTGTTGAGTAAGTAAAATCTGTTTGACTCACTTTTGTAATGAATAGTGTGTATGGCACTGATTAGCTTATATGCTAGGTAGTTTGGTAGCATATTTCAGCACTGCAAAGGTAAACATTTTACTATGCTCTCTAAAGCATTTCACAGTAGCCTACACAACTGTGTGCTCTTCCAGCTATGCAAAGATTGAATGAAATATATTTTGGTTGGTATGCTGCCCACAAGTGCTCCTCAGAAGCTCATATTTGTGACTTCCATTCTGTCTCCCATTTATATGCCTGAACTGGCACCCGCTGCCACAGTTGCTTACAGAGCAGTGCCACAAAGCAGCCTGGTCAATTTAAAGGTGACTGGACACATAGTTCCTGAGTAACAGTACTTTTTGTAATCCCTGCCCCCTATTATCATCAACACCCCAAACTTATTACAGTTGCACACAAACCAGAATAGGTCTAAAGAGTTTCATAAAAATGTTGAACCATTTGTGATATTAAGGTAGTTGGCATATGGCAGCCATATTGTCAACATTTTTTCAATAAGTGCCAGTTTTCAGATACATACTGACATCCGCAGTGTGCAAATAAAGCTAAAATCCTAGGACTAGATTACAAAAGTCTGTTTTGGCAAAATGGCATCATGCCTCAAAATGTGATAGGTGGAGCTAATTACACCATGAGGCAAATGTGTGTGGAATGAGAAGGAAAATAAAGCAGTTTTAGATTAGTTGACCCCTTATGGTCAGTTTTACTAGTATTGGACAGGCTTCCAGAGAATGCTTTCATTTACGTCCTTTGAGTTGTGTGATGATAAGCCAATGCAAATCCTGTAAAATGTGTGCTGACATCTGAATGGCTGATTTCTTTTCTTTCTTTTTTTGAGAGAGAGAGAAAATCCATAGAGACACTTATCAGTCTGAAGCAACAAACCAAATTTCAACTTAATCTGACTTAAATTAAGTGAATTAAGTGGTTCCTGAGAAAGTTATCTTGGTTTAACTGTGCCCACTTATGCCCATAAACCTCAGTAGATGTCCCCAGTATCATGAGCCTGTGAAGTTAAGTAAATGTGAAATATACCATTGGTGAGATACAGTTGCTGAAGTAAAATATACTCAACCTCCTTCTGACTGACTTGTATTTAGCAGCCATATTTTGTACATGTTTTGGTCATTTTTGTATTTTTGTGTGAATAATTGTAAACCAGTGGCAGATAACTATGACCCTTCATTAAACAGTCCATAGGTGGCTATACCATTCAATTTTTGTGATGCCATTGGGTGGCTTGTCAAATTTCTGATGAATACTTATTGGCTGATGACAGTTAAAAAATTTTAACAGATCAGGTCATCTACAATTCTCCCCTTATCCTCTCCCACAAAATTGCAGCATTACAAATTTCAGGTTGCTTGGACTAGTGGATACAAAGATATTAGCTAATATAGCTACCTAGGGATTATAGTGCCCCCTATTGATCTCATGGCGATGTTGTTGGAAATGTAAATTTTTCTGGTAAGTATTGTGGTGACCCATCATGAGAGCTGGCGGCTGATTGGCTGTAGCAGGAGAGTTTGGGGAGGAGTCGGGGTCCTTTCCAAGCATGCTGTATGAGCGCCGAGTAATTTGTGCCTACTATGAATGTGTTTTGTGTTGCTGTGTGTCACCCTCCCATTTTCCCCAGCTGTTTTCACTAGTGGATTAGTGCAGCGGTCCCCGACCTTTTTTGCGCCACGGACCGGTTTCATCTAAGACAATATTTTCACAGACCAGCCTTCATACTCTCAGGCCTACATTTGCTCGATAATCGTGAATGACGTAATCTAATAATAAATCATCTGCAGTGGTCTTATGTCAAATGCAAACATGAACAGTGAAATAAACAACCTTTTGTTCATAAATTAATAATCAACAACATCTCTGTAAACGGAAATATTTATTTTAGAAGGAAAATCCTTTCTAATAAGAAATAATTATTAAATATTACACAGAGCGGCTCGGCGCATGAGAATCACCTGTAGGAATAAACCCCTATTTTAAGTAGAAATCCTGATATTGTCTTTTAAATGCAGATTTCGTTTCCTTGGAAGTCGTAGACTCTTCTTCTGTCTGCTCATTGGGCCTTTTCCCCTTTCCGAAGAAGCTCGCCAAAGATCTTTGTTTATCACTCATTTTTGCTAGCTTTTGGGGTAACGGCTGGTTACGCATGTATGCGTGTATGCGTCATTCCGCACAGAAGTCACTTTTCAAAATAAAACATCAATATTTAGACTAATAATCTATTAAAAAAAAAAAAATCTAAAGTTCTGTGCGGCCCGGTACCGGGTCGCGACCCGGTGGTTGGGGACCGCTGGATTAGTGGACCTCCCTGCCAAAAAACACAAAAATCTGGTGGCACTCACCAACGTTGCCATGGCAATAAAAGAAACAACTTCCAGTATGCCAAAGGCTGCGCTGTGAGCGGATTGGCATGCTAACAGTGGAGATTAACACTATGGTGAGACACACATACCCTACGTTTACAGAAGTGGCTCACATGAGCTTGCGTTAGACTACTTCATGAATGCTTCCGCTAGCGAAAAGAGAGATAGCCGAGCTGAGCATTAAGGAGATGGCAGCCCTCATCATCGACCCATCTAACAGCCCATGGGCCGCTCTAGTCGTGTTTGTGAAAAAGAAAACAGGATAATGGAGGTTTTGTGTGGACTATCGCTGCCTGAACGCAGTGACTAAGGTAGATTTTTACCCCATTCCTTGCATAGATGATGCATTGGACTGTTTAGCTGGTTTAGCTCACTAAACTTATATAGCGGATATTGGCAAGTAGCATTAGTGCTCGATGCAAAGAAAAGATAGCATTCACACTGGGTACTGGGTTATGACACTAACCATCCACCAGCTAGCTCGGAACCACCATGGTGAGGCCAGTGAATGTTACTTACATACTTCCAAAATATGCATGTTTTTCAGTGAAAACATGGAATATGTTTTCTTTGTACATTTTTCAGTTAAATAAAAGTTCAAGTGATTTAACAAATTGCAGTTTTTAGTTTTTATTGCATTTTTACAATGTGTCCCGACTTTTCTGGAAATGGTTTTGTGCAGGTTAAGTGGTTAAGTGGTGGGTAGTGGTTAAATGGTTAAGTGCAGTACTTGATTAAAATTACTTAGTTAATTTTTTTTGACTGCTGTGTATGCATCAGCCATTTCATGTTTCTTTTTATCTTAAACTTAAATTTCAGTGTATAAAACCTATATGTCATATGTTTGATTGGAAGATTTAACAACCATGATTAACCTTTAAACATACATTAAACCAAATATTTATATTACTAGAAAATAACAGAGTACTAAAGGGTATAATGTTTTTAATTAAATAACGAGCAACTTGAAGTAAGACTTACTCGCACAAATGAAATCAGTAAATATATTTCAATGGCAAAAGGCCACACAAAATTGTTCTGATTCTGCAAAATTACTGCTAGTTTAAATGGCTAATGTAGCACATTGCAATGCAATATGTAAGCCCAAAACCAAGTCAAACTTTGATGTACTTTGTATGTCTGAAAACACATACCTGAATTATTTTGACATGTTGAAAGAAGCGCTAATGCTAATGTTTATACATAGTAAAGTTATTACATTGAAAAATATTAAACAATTAAAGTAAACAAAATACAATGCATTAAATTAATTACATGAATACAACTCGTTCAAGCATGGCTAATTTATGTCTTGTCTGTGCATTACTCCATACTGCAAATAATAAAACTAAGGGCAAACAGGATCATCTAAATAATAAGAATCCTAACAAACACAATTAGATTAAAGCACTAAGTGCCTGGACCCCAAAATATAGCCACAATACAGTCATGCATCCAAAAGTAATCATTTATAAAAAGTAGAAATGTGCCAATTTGTTGCTTTGCTGGACAAGCAGATTTTGCCAAACAAGTCAATCTGTGTGCCATAGCAATTTTTGGAACAATTTTGTTGTGTGCTTTCTTTTTTAAGGCCTGCTCCCTATGGTCAGCCTCCTCTTAAACTTGGCACATTTGCACAGAATCATGTCTTGTATGAGACCATGTTTTCCATAAAATTGAAAGTGACACATTATTTATATTAAAAGGCACTTAAGAGAATCAAACTCTGCCTCCTAATAAGTGATTGACATGTAGTGGCCATATTGTAAACTGTTAGTGCCCCCTAATGATCCAAATGCACCAATCTTGCAAAGTCATTGTAAGAATGAGCCTGTGATGGAATACACCCAGCCCAATGCTCAGGTGGTTATGCTGTATGGGGGCCAACCAAGCATGGCATCTATTTCTACAGTACTGGCAAATCACTCTCCTGTCAGTCAATGGGCCAACGGGTTAACACCTGATATGCGTAAGAAATCTGTGTTGTGTTCTGACAGTGCTGTGCTGCATGAAGGAAGGACCTGGACCAAGAATATTGCTGGTTGTTCTCTTTAATTTGGCTGATGTTGTATGAACATATAAATAAAATAATAACAGCTCTGCAGTAAACATGTAGCTCTGGAGTGAATGTTGCTCTCTGTTTTTCTCTCATATACATGCAGATCATTCCTCTCCTCTCAGTTTGCATTTCACAGACTGAGGGCATTGCAGCAATGATGGAGCAAAACCATGTCTCTTAAAGGCACAGTACACAATTAACTAACATTTCAAAGTGTTTCCCCAGTATAGGTATGTAATACATATAACAAAATAAATAAAAGCAAATATCTCAATAGAACAGACATATTTTAACCTTGTTACACTTTGTATTAGATCAATTATGTATTTATTTATATAGGCTGATTATTATTATATAGGAAGCAAAATAAGCTTTAAAAATGAGTTAAATAAAGTTTTATATGCACCAGTTGGTACCTGCCAGCAGACTGGATACCAAGTTAACCAACCAGCTGGCTAGCTACATAAAATGACACCTTTTCTTCTAAGCATCCACATGAAATGCCAACTACAGAAGTCAATTTAATTTAATTTTAATTTAATACCATTGATTTTATTAACCTTTTGGATTTTTGGTTACGGTGTATTCAAGTCTTAAAATTTGACTTTGCACACAAATATGGGATACATTTTCTAATGATCTGAAAAAACAGCTTTCACCTTTCCATTTTGAAACATAAACTCAATGGT
>JAOVVG010142539.1:0-12760 GCA_028566375.1 Leptodoras nelsoni | reverse complement strand
ATTTATTTTTTTTTTTTTCATGTTTGTTAAACAATGTTATTCATATAACTTCTCTATTGACTGTACAGGCATAGAATAGTGCTTTCGATGCACCTTCTGACCATTTTTCCGGTAACTTAATGCTACAGTGTGAGGTATCGGTCTCTCTTTGTAGAGCAGAGATCATGGGGAAGGACTTTGGTCTGAGGTAATCTAGTAGGTACTCTTTAATATCTTTAAATTTCTCTTCCTCTGCCTTCTAATTCAAGCACTATGCTCTCTGCTGCTCCGGCAGCTTCATTCTTTTAAATGCTACGGCTTTTAACTAATTGATTTCACTTTCATAGAGGTGAGATCATGGTGTAGGGCTTAGAGCCCAAGGTAATGTGTAAGGGATTCTTGTCTCTCTCTTCCCCTGCCTGCTAATTTGAGCACAAAGCTCTCTTGGCTGCTTTGGCAGCACAATTCCCATTAAATGCTACGGCATCAATTTAAGTTTGTCTACGCACTGCTCTCCACACCTTCTCAGATTCACTTAGGTGGCGTGCCCTTTAGTTTTTGGTTACGCTATTTCATTTATCCTTTTTCCCTAACGTGCATTGACAAAAGCCTTCTTTGTTTGAGAATCAGACAACAGTGACTGATTGAGCAGCTCAAGTCTTGTATACAGCAAGAATAGGCAAAAAATCCACTTGTTAAACTGCAACGATTAGTATCTTCAGTTTCCAAATGAATAAGAAGTATTATTTTTAAAAAGATGATGTGACCCAGTGGTAAACATTCCTCTGTCCCAACTTCTTTTGGTGTGTGTTGCAGGCATCAATTTTTAAATTTGTTCATATTTAACAAATATAATTAAGTTTGTCATTGAAAATAAATTTTTGTCTGTTAAATAAAGCTTCAAGTGAATTAACAAATTACAGATTTCAGTTTTTATTGCATTTTAAAGAAGTGTCCCAATTTTTCTGGAACTGGGGTTTGTACCTTTATTGTTTGATGTTAATTCAAATATCTCATTTAAAATGGGAATGATGTATGTGCATGCATACCATTAAAAAAATATTTCGAGCACTAGACAGATACAGAAGATACAGATACAAAGGCACAATAATGGAATTACATTACATTACATTACCCTAGCTTTTATGATGGAGCTATCAGAGATCGGTCCTTCTTGTTTGAATTTCTAATATCTTTATTGTGCAGTCTTTGCACATTTCCCTTCTTAACTTCTCCTGCATTTCAGCAACAAACTGAAATAAAAGCAGAAACATTTCTTAATTCCTTTATACTTACTCATGAATATTGTACATTGGATAACTCATGTAAGGAGATGTTCAATTAATTGAAGATAGTGTCTTTGTGACATTTGCATCAGGTGATGCTAAAGTGTTATATGTGGGCTAGATTTTTTCCCATTTGTTCATATTATGTATTTGGTCTGTAGTTTTATAAAATAATGACTCACATTATGCAAGCTCTCCAGCATCATCACCTCCTCACTAGTTTTAGAGTGTAGATACACCAGAAGATTAGTTATAATTCTGCTAATTTCTGCAAGTAAAAAAGAAAAAAAGTTAGGCTCTGTTGTATGAGAGCATAGAATCCATTTAGTGAAGTGAGATGTTAATGGACAATATCAATATACTGTATACAGCCACCCCTAAATGTTCTCTATCCCCCCAAATATACAGGCATTATTAGTATAAATTGTCAATATATTTTTAATTTATTTTCTCTTATTCAACTGTGCTATCTGTCTCCTTATTCTTGATGTAATGAAATTTGACACACTAGGACCTGGGGGAGGTGCTGCTGCCCAATAATGTTGCTGAAACCTTGATGTCTGAGCAACTATTGCTTTGCACCACTTTACTAAAATATTGAACACACTGTATGTAAGGGAGAAGGGCTCTATTGAGTGGAGAGGGAAGGCTGTCTGAAGTTGAGTGTAATTTCAACACAAAAATAAAGAAAATACTCTATTTGAATGTCTGTTACAAACATTAATTAACCAATGAAAACCCATTGATGAACTAGTGGTAATTGCATTATCCTAGTAAGGAAACCTGATAATTAATGAACATAAAGTTGACCTTCTGAAAAAGCCAGCTTATGCATTAAACAATGTAGTATTTAGGGCAGACATGAATAGATGCTTGTTCTCTCTTGATATTTTGGCTATACATTTTACAGATACCTATTTATAAGTTAATAGTTGAAAATAACAGTATTAGTATTATTATTCTACCTCTAGATGGATATAGGAAGCTTTTTTTGTAAAGGCAGCAGCTCCTCCAAAGCCCAGTCAGGTGAGAGGAAATTTACAGTTTAAATAAAACAAAAAAAGGATAAAGATAAAGTTTAACTGGCATTTGACAAAAATACTTTACTTACTAAAGTTACTAAAGGCAGGAAAGGAGAGGGAGGAAAAAAGAGGAAGGAGACAGATTTGATTGAGTTTAGCAATCAAGAAGAAAGAAAGCTAGTGGGCATTGTTTAAGCCAGATAATTAGTTTGACTATATAGGTTTGTTGGTCATTCTAGGCATAAACTAATAGTTTTCTCAATAATGAAACATTATTTGATATATTTACTGGATTTAAGAAAAGTCTAAATTCTTAGTACTTAAGTAGTGTATTTATGACCTGCTACTGCATACACCCATTTGTGAATATTTGCAAAAAAACAGCCTTTTCTGACAAGACTGACAAGACTCTTAAATAAGTCAAGAGATCTATCTAAAACTGTCTTGTAAATGAGCTATTTCAGCTTGTAACTGTCTCACTTGTGTTTCAAGTTCTGTTCTAATCTGATATTTTATGACTATGCTCAGACTCAAAATCTACAGGTAAACTAGCTGAGTCATCAAAATGATCAAAATTACATAAACCCTCAAAAAGTTAACATATAGATGCAATTTCTCAGAATAGAAAATACAGCACAGTAACAGCAACAACATTGATAACATGTAAATGTTACAACACATTAAATGTGTCAAAAGCTATTTTGTACAATTTCAATTCACTTTAACCAAAAATTCTTCTGGAACAAGACAATTGTACAGAACACACACTGAAATGTGATGTTGATCAGAACTGAGGGATACTGTGGCTCAGTCTGCTCAACTATTTCTTTTTTTTCTTACTTGCTGTTAAAGTTTATGAAACATTCACTTGTGCACTCATTGGGAAGAGAAACATGTCCAACTCACCCAGGCAAATGAAAGTGCAAAACAGTTCAAAATCTGCATGATGTGCTTAATCAAACGTTCAGTTCAAAACACAGAGCAAAAGAAAAAAGATGAAAAGAGAAAAAAAAGGGGTCATGGTGCAGGACGGCACAGATTCAATAAAGTTCAGTCTCCAGCCTAGCAAGGCATATAATCTTAACTTTAGTTCCAATAAGGAACTTGAGCAGTTCCAATGAGACCAGGTCCAGAGAAAAAAAATGTTCGGGTGCTAGTTGTAATGCTTTGGAGTCCATTCAGGCTCAAACCTTAACTCCAGTCTGGATAGTGGAGGGCTTCGGCAAGGAGGACCAAGCAGATTAAACACAAAGCAAATGAGCTACACAAAATGACTCACACAAATGTGGTGGTAAAAGCACATAAGCCATATCTTACAGCTTCACTTGTCTGTTCATACATGAATCAAAAACAAGTTACAAAGGACCAAAATGGTGTTAATCACATAAATAAAAGTTAAATAACACAAGAGTGTGGTCCAGTGGTTTGTCTTGTTACAGCACAAACTTTCTCCCTCTTATTACTGCATGGCAGAACTACACTGATCAGACATAACTTTATGACCACCTCCTTTTCTCTACACTCATTGTGCATTTTCTCAGTTCCACTTAAGATATAGATGTACTTTGTAGTTCTACAATTACAGACTGCAGTCCATCTGTTTTCCTACCTACTTTGTTAGTCCCTCTGTTGTCCAGTGGCCACCCCACAGGACACCATAGATCAGGTACTTTTTGGGTAGTGGATCATTCTCAGCACTGCAGTGACACTGATGTGGTGGTGGTGTGTTATTGTGTGTTGTGCTGATATGAGAAGATCGGACACAACAGTGGCACCCAAATAATACCTGATCTATGCTGGTCCTCTGGGCCATTAGAAAACAGAATAAAGGGCACTATCAAAGTATGTAGAGAGACAGACTGTCTGTAATTGTAGAACTACAAAGTGCATCTATATGGTAAGTGGAACTGAGAAAATGGACAATAAGTGTAGAGAAAAGGTCTTGGTCATAAAGTTATGCCTGATCAGTGTACATATATGCCTTTGCACTTTACCTGGACACATCTTAAAGAGACAGTACACGTTTTACTAGCCATTAAAATATGGGGCTACATAGCTGCAAAGAGTCAGCATTCCAATGCTCACCCCTGTCTACCACAGAAAGTGCTTACAATGGGTACATGAATGTCAGAACTGGATCACGAGGCAATGGAAGAAGGTAGCCTGGTCTGATAAATCATGTTTTCTTTTCCATCATCTGGATGGCAGCATGTGTTTCATGGTGTAGCCAAGTGGTTTTAATGTTGTGGCTGATCAGTGTATGTGATGTGTGTTTGCACACATGTTGGAGTAATTAGAAAGAAGACAATTTATAAAAAAATCTACATCATAATTTTTGTTTGACAGATTCACCTAGATGCTGCTTTGTAGAAAAGACATGGGAGTGTGCAGTGCGTATGCATCTTGACCAGGGCTGCTGCAAAGAGTGGTGAGGTAATGACACTATAGTAATTCAAATTGCTATTGGTATTTCATTTTATTGCTAACATATTGCTAAGGAAAACTTATCTTTTTTAAATACCCATTTTACCTTCTGATTGCAGTTGGGGATCTATACTCTGTGGGCTGCTGCCATCTAATGGGCTTACTGAAGTACCAGGAGTCTCTAAAATAATAAAAAAGCATTCAATCTTCAAAGCCTTACTATTGCAATTCTCTCATTTTAAATTTAATTCTCTAAATTTGCATGATTTTAGTCATCTGAGAAGATATTATGGCTATGGTTAGGAGAGAATATAGTGTGCAGGACAATAAGATAAAATCAAACTAAAACAGCACATCTGTATGTCTGTCTGTCTGCCTGCCTGCCTGTCTTATCAGGCCAGATAACAAATGTACATTGATCAATTTATTTTTCAACCCATCAGAAACACACATAGATTCAGCAGATCATAACTGATGACTGTCCATATGTGACCTGTGAAATAGATTATGTTTTTTCTTTTATAGGAAAAGAAGTATGTTTCTGATCAACCTTCAATTATGCAAAAAGAGTCTTGTCTAGTGTTACCTTTCTTTCTGGTGGTGCTGGTGCTTAATGTGGGTGTCTGATATGAAGTCTGATGTGTGTTCTCTGGATTGGGTGAGGATGTGAAATCAGTAGGAAATGATGGAGTAGTCTGCTGATGTTCTGTGCTTGTAGGGAGGTCCGAGTTAGATCCAGTTGTGGTGGTGCCATTAACCAAGCTGGATTCTGTTAATAATAATAATAATAATAATAATAATAATAATAATAATACATTCAAATAAAGTTTATTTACAGTCTTTGTATGCATACATTTATTAATAGTAAAATACTTGGTGACAACATCAACAACAACTTGCACACTTGCAACTCTGAAATACAAATCTAATTTTCTCAAACTCAAAAAAATGCAGTAAAAACTGAAATTAGCAATTTGTTAATATACTTGAGCCTTTTTACCAGTTAAAATGACAATAGATTTTCAGTAACAAACTTAAATTTAATCTTAATTTGTTAAATATGAACTTGCAACACACTAAAAAAATGGTGGGACTGTGGCAAAATAAGACAAACAATACAAGTAAAATTGTTCTGGAATGTTAGCAGAACAGCAGTTTAACTGGTAACAGGTGAGGTCATCAAGACATCAAGTCTAAGTATAGTATAGTGTAAGATGGGTATAAAAGGAGCATCCACCAAAGGCAGTCTTTGCACCAAGGATGGGTTGTGGTTTACCACTTTGTGCTAAAATTCATGAGAGAATTGTCGGTTAGTTCAAAGCCAATATTTCTCTACACAAGATTGAAAAGAATTTATGTCTTTCACCATCTACAGTTCATAATATCATGAAAAGTTCTGGGAGTCAGGAGAAAGTCTTGGAATCTTGGTGCATTAAGTCCAAGGGTGGAAACTGCTGCTGAATATGTGTGACCATTGAGCCCTCAGGCAGTATTGTTTGAAAAACCATGATGCTACCATGATGGATAAAGCCGCATGGGCTTGGGAGCACTTTGGACAATCACTTAACAGTCCACCCCTGCATCAAGAAATGCAACCTGGAACTGCATTATGAAGATAGGAAATAGGAAATATTAATTTTGTGCAGAAAAGTAGATGAGTTCTCTGGGCCCAAAGTCATCTGAGATGGAAAGACAGTGGAAACATGTTCTGTGGTCAGATGAGTCCACGTTTCAACATGTTTTTGAGAAAAATGTGCAAAAACCTGCAACCTGTGATGGCATGGGGGTGCATCAGGGCCCATGGCATGGGTGATCTGCATATATATGAAAGTATCATTGATAAGGAGGCTAAAATTTGAATTCTTGAGAGACATATGTTAAAGAAAAACATGATGTGACACAGTGGTAAATGTGCCTTTGTCTTTTGAGTGTGTTGCAGGCAGAATTTGTCATTGAAAATCTTTTCTTTGTCCGTTTATGTGTTAAATAAAGGTTCAAGTGAATTGAAGAATGTGGCAGTGGGTGCGGGATCTGGTGTGGCAGAAAAGGTGAGCACCTGCACCTGCTCCTTATTTCCTGAGTTTGGTTGCCTTTGGTGTCTCTCTCTCTCTCTCTCTCTCTCTCTCTCTCTCTCGTGGGTGTGCGTGTGTGTGAGTGGTAAGCGAGGAATAAAAGGGGATCGAGAAAGAGTGCACAAAAGAGCCATGTCCAGAGAAAGCTGGTTTCATGTTCAAGCTGAAAAGCTGGCTTTGTGACTAAAAGAAAATAAAAAGATTTTGTTGAGTCTCCCAGCTGGTATTGTTACAACAAATTAAAGATTTCAGTTTTTATTGCAATTTTAGAAATCCCATCTGTTAGGAAATAAGGTTTTTATATGGTTCATTGTGACTTTTACCTGTAGTAACATAACACAGCATAGATGTTGATGCTGGTTTTAATTATTATTTGAAATGTATAGATTTAAATAAGTAAGGTCATTTGAGTAATCAGGCTAATGGGAGAGGAGGGGAGGGGAATAAATTGATGCTAGGCAGGTCAGTGAGGGATAAGGAGAGTGATCTCCTGAAAAGACAATGTATATAATTTATCTTTTCTCATGACTTTTAACAGTACTAGGGTTTCTGATCTGTTGGTCACAACAGTGGTGTGTTTTTTTCTGTCTGTGAGGGTTTCATCTATGTTCTCTGGTTTCTTTCCTCCTTCCGTAAACATGCCAGATGGTGCATTAGTTAGAGTAAATTACCCCTAGGTGTCAATGAGTGCATGTGTGCATGGGATCATGTAATGGATGTGCCTTCAGTATTCCCAGGGCAGAAACTTCAAATATCTGAAACTGCAATTCTAAGTAGGATAAGGTGTTACTGAGCAATTACTCTCTCGTTTTCATATGCTTTATGAAAATTTCATATATATGACATGATATGCTCTTTATAATCCCTCATTGTTTACATAACTGACTCATTTATGCATTTTGTCTGTAATGTGATTTACTATTTACCATGGTTGGTTGTACTTGGCTTTGTTGGTGTTGTCACAGACATTGTTGTGGGTTTCGTGCTGACAGTGCTCTTTATTGTAGTCATTGTGGATCTTGTTGTGGTTGTCACTGTTGTCGTAGTTCCTAAGAATATAACAGAAACATATTTAATTGGTCATTATTTGAATTAAATACATTTAAATAAACAAGCATGCTGGAGAAATTTGGCTACTGGGAGGGGGACACACTAGACTCACAGTGACACAGTGGGGACCATTGCTACCTCACAGCTTGAGGGTTTGGTTGCTTGGGCTACTGCCTGTTTGGACTTTTGCATGTTTTACATGTTTCTGTGAAGGTTTCCTGCAGCCTCTCAAAAATCAGTTAGTGTCAATCAGTGTATGGATGTGTGCCACATGATGCCCTATGATAGGCATAATAATACAATAAATTGAAAAATATTATTCCTTTGTGTCAAAACCACCCAACAGTTACTGGCTCATCTTTATCTTTATTCATCATGACCCATGTAGGAGTTTTAAAACTAGCTTCTCAGCAAATCTTCACACAATTCTGAAGTCATATTTGTATTTCAGGCTTTCTATTTGCACTGTAGTTTTTTAACACTAGCATGGCCAAAGCTACGAAAATTTTCATAAGGGAGCTTTGCCACTCCGTAGCCCACCTCCCTGCTGTGAAGCAATTAGTGCCCATTGTCTTGGTAATGACTTTCAGTGTGTTTGAAGCACCAACCCCCACATTTACGGATAGCGTAGTCGAAGTCTAGGCAAAAGCAACTGCATGACTAGGCAAAGCAAATGTATCTGTGTTGTACTTTTCATAAACATATTCAAGATGTACTTCAAGTATTATTTCGCGGACACATACTCCTGGACATATAGCGTATGTGCCCTATGTGGCCGGCTAGGCACCGGCTCCCCTGTGACCCTGAAAAGGAATAAGTGGCCAAGAAGATGAATATAGGCATAGTACATGCCATAAAGGAGTTACATTTAAAACACTAAGTTACATTAAAAACCAATTTGTTTAAGGAGATTTATTACTCATTTTGTAAGTAATTAAACACTACATTATTTATCAAACACTTCTTAACCACATCAATTGCAAGAAATCAGCAAGAAAACAAGAAGCAAAGTGATTTCTAATGCTAGGAAATAAGCAAATTATTATTTGTGTGTATGTCATGCTCGCATGTACACTCTTCTCCCACATAAGCGCGTTTGTGTTTATGGCGTGCCATGCCCATATGACCGCCTAAAACTGTCATAAAAAGTGAGCAGCGTTCACTCTTGCAAAAAAATATGTCATGCAAAGATTAAATTAAATGATGCAAATGAACTGTGTTGGTGCTCTTCTAATATCCCCCAGTGTGGCCACAAGAGGATGGATTTGCAGGTTCTTCATCTCACGTTTAATGCAGGTTTGACTGTAGTCAGGGCAGCAGTCCCCAAACTGCACACAAGCCTCATCACAGAAACAGCCACGTTGGCAGAGATTATTCATCCTCTTACAGCATAGTACTGTGGGTTCTGAGCATCCAGCTGTAACACAAACAAAATTATAAACTAAATTTATGTCTCAGCTACTAAAATAACAGTTAATGCAACCAGAAAATCTTAACCTAACTAAAAGGAAATGAAAGCTTATTCATATTTGCATGTCCTAATGCTAACAGCCATGCTGTTTCTTTCATCAGATCAATCCCACTGGACAATTTTAAGTTTTCAGATTACGATGGACATCCATAGTCCATATTGCAGTCAATTCCACTGAATGAAACAATAAGTGAACTAGGGTTATGCCATCACCAAAACGCATTTTGTGATTTTGGGTTGGTCCTATCTCATAGCATTATACAGTGCGTGTCATTGATAGCAACAGGTTTTTAGTGTGGATGACTAAAATTATTGTGTAGCATTGTGTTTTGTCTGTATTATCTGAGTAATCTAATACAGTAGATTAACTGTAGGGTGTCTCTATTTAAATGTCAGGTGTCAGGTATCATCTTTACATATTTTGTCTCCTGCCCATTATTTTTTCACTCATCTGAAATACTTTCTGAAATATTTGTTAATAGTTTATTTTGATTAGAAATCACTATTTATTTTATTTATTCGAAAACTTGTTATTTGTTTGGACTCTTTCTTAATGTAATTCTTTATCCTTATAACATAAAATCATTAGCATATTCATGAAATTTACAATTTTTATTTTCATTAAACTTTCTATCCAGTATCCATTCCATTCATATTTATAAGAGAAGTGTACATAGTGCTTTATAACAGGGTTATGAATATTACATTTATTACTTTTCTCTGAGGGCCTGAAAGTCATTAATTCATTTTACAAAGACATCTTAAATATGTGAAATTGTGTTGGATTCTGTGAAATTGTATTGATTTGATTCACGAATGTCATATGTTAGTAAACACAAATAAATAAATAGACATTATTACATCTCAAATAATAAGCATAAAATGATCATTGAGATGAGTCATAACATAAGAGCATTAAAGTCACCTTGCAACTTTTGACATGAGGCTTACATAAATCCCCAAGTAGTAAACAATATAACCTATATATAATGTAATTATAAATGAAGTTCCAAATGACGAGTTTCCAAAAATGTATCAAGTCAGTAATGTAATACTTTGTTTCAGGTAAATAATTCAGCCAATGGCAGGATTAATGTCTCAGAACCTAAAAGTTTTAAAATTGTTATTATGCTACTTGTGCAAATAATGGCCTATGTCATTTTTTGACCAAAATTATTTTTTTTGCCTAAATCACCTCCTCACTGCACAACAATGCTGTCCACCTCTGGTAAAATCGTCGCTGTCCTTAGTTTTACAGATCATGTTAAATTCTACCCCTGTAATAAAACGGCCTATGTCAAGAGTGTGACTTTTTGTTCAGTTTTTACTTAGGCCATTATTAGGAAGATGACGATATTGTACAATGCATTTATGTAGCTGGTATGTGATTATTTTATACCTTAAACTGGTTTTCTCAATTACAATTAGGGAAAGCTTCATAAGTAGGTAATTATTAGGATAAGGATAAATTATAATTATATAATTAATAATTTTAACAATAGTATTGTATTAATTCATACAACTTATCTATAGTCTACACAGGCTACAATGCCATGTTAACATAGCAAATTATTCTGTTTTGGATGCATTTTCTAAAGACATTTTTTATATATGAATAAATATTCAGTCTTTACCTGATGCCTGGTGTTCTTGCATTCTAAATAAAAGCAGCAGGAGAATCACAAACTGTGTCATTCTCATCCTCCAGTCCAGCAACGCAAACTAGGTATATATGTATTTAGAGTGTGAATGTGTGTGTATGTGTATGTGTGTGTGTAAAAGAGCTCTACAGAGTTTTAGGGCATAATGAGTAACAAACACTTTAGTATTTTCCCATGTTTTGCAATTCCTCATCAGCATCTGCTGTGTTTTGAGGGTAGATTCAGTTTCCTTCCAACTTGCTATGCTGGTTCTACCAAAAGTCTTTCAGACACCTAATGATTATTGAGTCACATTATGTCTGTAATACTAAGCCACAACAATGCAAGAAATGTTGAAATACATACGATTGAGGAAAACCTTTGCCAGTAGTAAAACTGTGATGAAATGGCACATTCAGATAAAGTACAGAGCTTTAGCTAAATCTTTTAAAAGTATCCATTTGTGACATGAGTTTTTTTTTCACGTTTATGATCTTTGAATAGGCCTTAGTTGTGTTTTTTCATTATTAATATTTTTTAGGTTTTACATATATAACTATCAGGGGTGAAGTCACTACTCTGACATGCCATACACGACAGCAGTCTTAAGCTTGAGTTATACTTTCGCAACAGTGTCGCACATGACTCAGTACATGGCCTGTGCACCTGTGAGAAGCAAATCAAAGTTCCAACAAATGCATGTGAGGTACTACTTCAGTTGTAAAGGAACTCACTCCATTGTCCTTATGGCTGTCTGTGATACAAAATATCGCTTCACCGTGGTGGACATTGGCTCATATGGTCGTGAGAGTGATGGGGTAATTTTCCAGAGCAGTGAAGGGATCCTTGAATACTACAAATTTATTTTTGATATTTACATTTACATTCTAATTTGCAAACAGTCTGTTTTAAGGTGCATGT
Organism: Leptodoras nelsoni; assembly: GCA_028566375.1. Taxonomy (NCBI): domain Eukaryota; kingdom Metazoa; phylum Chordata; class Actinopteri; order Siluriformes; family Doradidae; genus Leptodoras; species Leptodoras nelsoni. The sequence continues at coordinate 895 of JAOVVG010142539.1, read as the reverse complement.
GTGATCGTTGTACCAGGGTGTTATTTCTTTCTCTCTAATTGTTTTTCTTTAAGAGGAGCTACATTATCCAGAGTGTAAACGTTGCACTCTAAAAATTCAGTCACTATATCAAGTTCTGTGGGGTCAGACAGTGATCAAATCAAACTTGATAATTCTGGGAGGTTATCAATAAAAATATTTGCAGTAGTTGACATGAATGTACATTTGGTGCAGTAGTATGGCAGAAAGCATATATTATAACTAAGAGATAGCTTCAGACTGTGGACGTGTAACCACATTTTCTATATTTAATCCAAATGTTAATAATAGATCAAGTATGTGACCACCATTGTGAGTGGGTCCAATTACATTCTGATTTATTCCTAGTCTAGAATGCTGTTCTCAGATGGCTTTGTGAATTATCAAAATGAATATTAAAGTCTGAAACAATTAATGCTTTGTCTAACAAAAAACAGGTTTGAGAGGAAATCTGTAAATTCACAAAGAAATTCAGAATACCGCACTTGGGATCTATAAATAATAATCAGAGGAATCGACTGAGCAGATTTATTTTTTGTGACTACGCATGTTATGTTTTTGTAGAGAACTTCAATGGGATTGGATTTATGTTCATGTTTTGTGAAGTCTAGATTATCATTATAAATAACTGTGATGCCTTTTCCTCTGCCAGTTAGACAAGGCTGATGTACTGTATGTAACTATATCCGGGAGGGCTAGCTTCATTTAATGCTACATATTCATTTGGTTTAATCCATGTTTCCATAAAACACAGTACATTAAACTCCTGCTCAATAATAGTTTCATTAACAAATAAGTGTTTTAGATCAGTCAGTCATTATCTGTACCGCTTATTCCCAGTTACGGGGTCACGGGGGAGCCGGTGCCCAGCCGGCAA
>JAOVVG010139879.1:0-12808 GCA_028566375.1 Leptodoras nelsoni | reverse complement strand
TTAAGGCTTTAATAAGGCTTCAGGAGAAGGCAGGGTGAGATCAGGGAGAACTGGAGCAGTTGTTTAGTCATACTGAGTGGCTTATTAATAAAATAAATTAAATCAGTAATCAATAAATGGTGGTTTGTTTATTTACAGAAAGTGCTTATTGTTTTGTTTAAAATGTTGTGAATCAAATATGAACATTGCTTTGCATGTCACTATCGCTACAGACGTCAGCACCAGAATAAGAGTGTTTAGCATTTTCACTGTGCCCTCAAGGTGAACAAATAGTCTGGCTGAAAATTACTGAAATGTAAAAAAAATAAAAGAAAACCTGAAAATTAAAAGTGTGCCTTTCCTGCTCATGATGTTGGGAACTTCAAACAAATGACACATGATCTACAGCATTTACTTTCTGATTTTGGATCAGGTAAACCACACCCCACACCCTCATCTTTTGGTGGACCTGGGTATAGTCCTTTGGTGTGCCCTCAAGTTTGGTAAAGTGTTCACAACAACAAAACCAACTGTACCATCTTTTACCTCTCTCCACATTCAGACATAAAAAGATTTCTATAGTAGGAACCCTGTGGTACACCAAACCTGACCTTAGTATATTTTGAGAACTCAGCATTAATATCTACAAACTGATAGCGTTCAATCAAATAGGACTTGAACCAGGAGAGGGCTGTTCCCTTAATCAGTGGTGCCAAAAGCTGCACTGAAGTCAAATAACAAGCAGCCTTTTGTTGAGAAGGACATGTTTCTTCATTTAAGGGGGTATTTAAGACTGAAGCAAACAGTGTCATGTCCTTTTAGGCATTGCATGTTTAAACAAATGTCTACTCCACCTTTAATTCCCACAAGTGTAAAGTACATCATAAAGCTTCAGAATTTGATGAATCCACTGTAGTGCAAAGTGAGGCAGATGTTTCTTCTGAATGTGAAATTGAGCATTTAAATGTGTCAGATGAAGATGAAATCATACCAGAGACACATATCAGCACTAATGAATTAGTAGAACAATTGCAGTATAATCTGGCAGCCTTCTTTTTGACATTGCAATCAACCCTACATGTATCAGAAAGGGCAACACATGAAATTATTGAGCATATTGATCAGTTATTTTCACTTTCTTTTGTCAAAGAAGCTGTCATTAAAATACTGAAAAAAACAAAACTGCTCTTTAACTGACACAGTTGTAAGTGAGATTGTCGAGAGTAATATTTTGCACAAATCCATTACAAGTGACGTTCCTCTATCAACTGTAGTGTCTGGCCTTCAGTGTTCCTATAGATTACACAGAGAAACCAGTGCTTCTCTGAGTCTGGGGGCCTTCAACAGTAAACCACACATGGTTTTGATTTCAAACAAAGGAATCTATACATTGAGTTTTTTTTTTTTCCTCTCTCTATAAGTAGCCCAGTCCCCCCCCTTTTTCTTCAGAGTATGAATTTGGCTTCTCCGTGCTCTCCAGGCGCTCCTGGGGCTTGTAATTGATACTTGTCTGATCCTGTTATTATTTGATATTTGTATTAATAAATTCCTTTACAAAGAAGAAGACGGTGTCAGCAGAGATTCTTTACCTCAACTACTTTGCATCATCACTGCACAAAAGATACCACACAACAACTAAGAGGAGAAAATCATATTATTATGAGAAGTTCTCATATATTAAGCCTGTTGAGTACCTTGAGTCATTTCTGCAGGTGTTGCTGAATAAAGCAGGCATTTTTGAGAAAGGCCAAGAAACTACCACACAGCAGCCTGTTAAGTATTCTTCATATCATAATGGATCTTATTTTTAGGAAAATTCACTTCTCTCAGGTTAGGGTCTTGAATTTGAATTAGCAAACCCTCTTGTAAAAAGAAAATAAACAATGCATGTGCTAATCTGCCAGCAAACTACCACTCAGCATTACACGCCCTTTTGTGCAATTCTAATGATGTGCAAAGGTGTGGATATGCAAAAGTGTTTGCACCCCTCTTGAATAACCTTAAGACATTGGAAGAGGAAGGTGTCTATGTTGAGACAGTTGTACACTGTCTCAAAGGAACAGTTTCTTGCTAAACAGCATCATCTTCTGGCTGTATATTGTATGACCATGGTTGTACCTGTTCCAGTTTTGTACCTGTTAGGCTGTTTGTGTCCATGTATAAGTCAAATACAAGAACACAAACAGCCTAAGAGGTACAAAACTGCATCACACAGTATCACCAGGCTGGAGTTAATACATGGTAAAAAACATGTGTTCCTCTGTCATAGTAGAATTTTGTTTTTCATTCTGTTCCTTGTGTTTCTTCACTTTCCCCCATCCTTGGTTCTCAGCAGCCCATGAAAAGTTGTGTTGGAGAAAAGCCACATTCCAGGGGGTTATACGATATGCAATAAACCCTGGTAGAAAAATAACTCCCACTGTATTTGCTTTTACACATAAGCCTTTACACACTTTGTGACTGTGCAAGTTTGTTGGACTGTAAGAAGTGTGAAATTGTGGTACTGTGAACAAAGTCCCACTCTTTGCGGAAGACTTTGAACTTCTCATTAACAAATTGTATACCAATAATTGCCTTGACTTCATGCACTGTATTGTGGTATCTGTAGTGGTAGTGTTCATCCACAACTTATAGTAGTCTGACACAATGACCTGTTCCATTACATGTGAAAAGGCCAACTTTAACTTTCAGAGGGTCTGCTGAGTTACTGATACTTTGATACTTCTGGTACGTGGTACAGTTAACAACCTTGGATGTCACAGCCAGGTCAATTCTTCTACAATATCACCTTACTGAATCTTTTTCAATGTGTCTTTTCTCAAGTACATTGGTATGACTATTTTGTTTCCTTTGTAGTAATGAATGAATCCTTTTGTATCACTGTCAACTGTCCATCCTGTATCTTTTGTATCATTTTACTCATTAATATATCTTTTCTTGTCTCCAATCGTATGATTTTGATTTTTGCATTTGAAATAGCATATCTGTGTAAGCCTGCACAAATTTTTGTACAAATTTCCATATTTGGAAAAACTGCCTGGTAATGAGTATCTGCTGTATAGACCAGCTTCCCTGGTGTGTCATATCCAGTGCATAGTGTTGCAGTTTAATTATCATTCTTTGAACTGTCAGTGGACAGTCGCTGTTTCTTGAATAATCAATGGTTTCTGGTCAGTTTCCATGAGAATTTTATGCTCTGACATAAACTGATGAAATCTTCCACAGGCATAGGGTCTCTTTTTTAATTTAAGCATAACAGTTTTTATCATCGGTCACTGAACAAAATGTGTATGCCACTGGTTGCCTTTTGTCGTCATAGTTCAGTAGGAGATTTGCACCAATTCCATTTTGAGATGCATCAGATGAGATCATAATTTGCCTACTAGGGTCATAGAATCGTAGTAGTTGTTCTTCTTTCAGGAGCTTTTTCAGCTGATACCATGCTGCCTCATGTTCATAGTTCCTTTCCCATTCTGTTGTCTTTTCATTAGTTTTCTAAGTAGTGTTTTTTTCTCTGAGAGCTTATATATGAATTTATCTGTGTAATTTACTATTCTGTTAAATGTCTGGATATCCTTTTAGCATTGTGCCGTGGACATATTTTTTCCACTGCTGAAAACTTTTTAGGGATACCTAGGATACCTTTGCTGCTAATAATGTCTCCTACAAATGTTAATTGATTTAGTCAGTCCAAACAGACATCGTTTTTCTTTTTTTCATCTGAGGATTTCATCTGATGTTTGGATGCTGCTTGCATTCTGCACAATATGTACATTTTGTTTGTGAAAGCTACCTAATAATCTGTATTTTTTTTCTCCCCCACTTCTCTCTTTCTCATTGTTGAGAATTACCCCACATAGACATAGAACACCATGATAGACAGCTTGAGATACACTTAGAAACCATGAATTTGTCTTTGCAGCTGATATAAACAGCCTTGCCATGAACAGTTTTGCAATCCATCAGTCAAATCTCCATCAGTGAACAGTTTATAACTTCCACAAAGTAAATTTCATGTTAAAACTTTAATTAATTTACTGGTTACAATTGTAGTTTTTATACTATATAGTCTGGTTCCTCTCAAAATTTCTTCCTCTTAACATCTCAGGGTTTTTTTCCTTGCCACCATTCTGCCCAGCTTCCTCATTATTGATAAAATTTTGTGATAAAATGTGTATTTACAGCAGGTGTGTGATCAGGCATTGATCTGGCAACAGGAGATGAGGATAGGAGCAGCAGAAGAGGTAAACGGTCACTCCTGATTATCAATTAATGCTAATTTCTCCCTGTGTGTGTCTGTATACAGCGCTGGGTGAGAACTGTGACGAAAGAGAAGTGAGCAGATTCAAGTTCAAATTTATTGAAATTGCTGCAAAGCTATGCATACGTTTTCTGTTATTTAAAATAAATCCCTGTTCCTTTGAGTTTCTCAACCCATGTCTTAGTCCTTTTTGTTGTTTTTTTTTTTTTATTACAGTGGTGCCAAAATCTGGGATAATCAATGAACTGAATCCAGTGAATCCATGAATGAACAGTGAATCCATGTCGCTGGGCTTAATTCAGTCCCTTGTGGCCATGCAGCAGACCCAAACAGATGCTCTCTGGATGCTGCAGGAAGACCATGAGTGCAGCTTTCAAGCCTTGCTCACAGGCTGAGGACCAGCAATCACTGTGGGACCTGCTCTGTACATCAGGTGCCCCAGCCTCATTGCAGCAGCCAAGCCTTCAGCACTTCCCCTGTCCCTCCCCAAGATGGGACCCCAGGATGATGCAGAAGCATTCTTGCATCTGTTTGAATGGTCAGTGGAGGTGTAGGGCTGGCTGGAAGAGTAGTGAGCCACCCGCCTCCTGCTGCTTCTTTCTTGGGAGGCACAGCTCTGCACATCAGCTGGAATACAGTGCAGCCAGCAGGTAGAGGAGGCTGTCTTGTTGGCGGAAGATAAAGTGTTGCAATTTCTGGGAATGGATGAATCCCACTATTTCTTCTCTCTCTCTCGCTCTTCCCTCTCCCCTCTTGCTCACCTCCATTCTCCCCTGGACTCCCCCAAAACCTCCTGTGCATTGAATTTCAGTGAGGTGGGTTCGTGGAGTTTTGTGTTTAATTGTGACACGAATTCAGCATGTCATTTTGAAAATGTAACTCATCATGTATTTCATTAAAGAGGTCAAACATTGTGAAAAACAATGTAATACTGGTTTGGGATTTTGCATGCCATAATGGAAAAACAATACATTGTGTGCATTGCATTTCAAGTTTTGGCACTGCAGTAATTGCTCAATACTGCATCACGCAATTGAAAGAAAACTTTCCTACTATTATACAACCAGCAGCAGTCTAGACTGTTGACTATTGATGCCTTTTCTGGCCCTAACATCAACTTTTTACAAAAGAAATCAAGATTTGTCAGATCAGGCAACATCGTTTCAGTTTCAATGAGTCTGTGCTCACAGTAGCCTCAGATTCCTGTTCTTGACTTGCAGACAGGAGTGGAATCTAATTTGTTTGTAGTTTATCCGCTTCATTTGGTTTGAGGTGCTGGATGTTCCAAGAAGCTTTTCTGTTCATAACAATTGTATTATCATTACTGTAGCCTTTCTGTCAGCTTTTCCCACCAATCTGTGTAACTTCAAGAGATTGCTGTGTGTGAAATTCCCAGACCAGCCTCTACAAATTCTCACACCAGTTTGTCAGTCACCAACAACCATACCATCACCACTGAGGTCACTGAAATTACAATTCACCTTTCTGACGTTACTATCTGAAGCTTTTATTTTTATCTGCATAATTTTTTGTGCATTGCACTGCTGCCACATGAATGACCTTAGTTGTTTTTACAATACATCACGCAAAAGCAAATAAGATCTAGCACTTCAGAAGTTTGAGTAGCCTGATGCAAAATTCATGCAAAATACTAGTTTTCAGTCAGTGGTCAGTGGTAGCCAAGTAGGTTAGGACTCTGGGTTGTCTATCAGAAGGTTGTGGGTTTCTATCACCACCAGGTAAGGCCCCCAACTCGCTGCCCAACCCATGCACCAAGGTGTACAATGCACACACAGTGCCAGTCCCTAGCCTGGTTAATAGGGGGGTGGTCCCATCAGGAAGGGCATCCATTGTAAGATGCATTGCTTCCTCAAAAGAATGGAAACAAGCCATTAAAATGAGAGGTAAAATCTTGAAGTCCAAAATCCCTGAAATTGGATTCAATGCACAAGGTACCTTTGATGCAGACGATTAGGGTGTACTCACTATAGGCAATCCATTCTGAGCCAGAGCATGTTTGACCCCTAAAGTCTGGACTGTTTGGCTAGTGTCATAGTTCTGTGTGATCATGCACATGAAGAGGTGGGCATGGACACGGTTCAGTTTGTCTTGGACACAGTACGAATTAAGTGTCAAAATCTTTAATGATTTTCACTGGTTTAAGGTACAGATCTGAGTGATTTCTTCTGAATGGTTTCTTAGCCATGCCCCAAATCTAGTAGAGGATTCTGATTGGACAGGAATTACATTTCATTTTGGCACGAATTCCACACTGCAACTCATTGTGTTGAGTTGTGTTTCAAGTTTTGGCACTGCAGCAACTGCTTTTCAGTTTGGCAAGAATTCCTCTCAATACTATATCACAATTGAAAGAAAACTCTCCCCACACTATTATACAACCTGCAGCATTCTGGACTATGCCTTTTCTGGCCCTAATATCTACGTTTCACAAAAGAAATCAGGATTTGTCAGATCAGGGAACATCATTTCAGTTCCAACGAGTCTGTGCTCACAGTAGCATCAGATTCCTGTTCTTGACTGGCAGACAGGAGTGGAATCTAATTTGTTTGTAGTATTTTACGCTTCATTTGGTTTGAGGTGTTGGATGTTCCAAGAAGCTTTTCTGTTCATAACAGTTGTATCATTACTTCACCATTCTGATGTTTTATGTGAGTACTATCTGAAGCTTTTATTTTTACCTGCATAACTTTTTGTGCATTGCACTGCTGCCACATGAATGACCTTAGTTGTTTTTCCAATACATCACGCAAAAGCAAATAAAATCTAGCATGTCAGAGGATTGAGTAGCCTGATGCAAAATTCATGCAAAATACTAGTTTTCCTTAGATTCTTGAAAAAGGGGTCAGTGGTAGCCCAGTAGGTTAGCCTCTGGGTAGCCCTCTGGGTTGTCTATCAGAAGGTTGGGGGTTTGTGCCCCAATATCGGGGCTGCCACCACTGGGCCCCCAAGCAAGGCCCACAACCCGCTGCCCAACCCAGACACCAAGCCATTAAAAGGAGGGGAAAAATTTTACAATTACCATAAAAAAATCAAAAAGAGAATTAGTAATCCTATCCTTATGATGAATATTATGAATGAATGTTAGCAGATGAATGTCATGTGCTATTATTAATTAATATTATTCTCCCGTCTAAAATTATTTTTTGAGAAAAAATTACTCTTAAAATACACTGCATCTGCACATATTGACAAATCAAATGGAGATGGTTATTAATTGTCCCATTAGATAAGGAAATCTCAGACAATTAAATAATGTTCATCACTTGTTCATCAAATTGATAAATTGATTCATGAAACATTTATCATGCTGCACAAAAACACGCACAAAACAACTACCAAAAAGCAACATAGTAAGTACCTGTACAGCCAAGTCCAGATCTGTCTCCTATTGAAAATGTATGGTATCATGAAGAGGAGAATCAGCAAGAATGGGCAAAAATTCCACTTGTAAAACTGCAACAAGTAGTATCTTCAATTTGCAAAAGATTAAAAAGTATATTAAAAAGAAAAGGTGGTGTGACCCAGTGGTAAACATGCCAATTTTTATGAATGTGCTGCAGTATAAATATGTTCATATTTAACAAACAGAATTAAGTTCATCATTGAAAACTTGTCTGTTAAATGAAGGTTCAAGTGAATTAACAAATTACAGATTTCTGTTTTTATTGCATTTATATAGTTTTCTGGAAATGGGGTTTGTATACCTGCATTATATACTTCTGTAAATATAACATTTAAATGGAAGCTTTTTACTTCATGTTATTTTTTTTACTTAGTTATAGACTGTCATCTGAGGTAAGTGTATTTGCATTTGTAAAACTCAAAGGGCATTTGCCTTTTAAATCATTATTTGGCGATACTTGAAAATAGACTGCTCAGGCTTTAAGAGATGACTTTCTGATCTGTTGAGCAAGGTAAAAAATCTCTCTAATCTGTGCCTTTATTTGTCTTAACACATTACACATTTCTTATATGATAAACTTCACATAATTGAATATGCTTTATATATACTTGTTAGATGCTTTGAATATACTTTTAATATAAACGTTTGATTATAAATGCTGTATTTCTTCCTCAGGTGGCTATTTTCCTGTCCTTCCTTTCCTCCCTGTGATGTAAATCTAAAGTTGTTATCTACCAATCTGAACAGAAAATGGAGAATTCACAGAGGCCTGTGCTTCTTTTTTTAGGTAAACTCTGATTTCACATATCAAACTGATTTCAAGTAGTTTTAAAAATATCTAATGTTAGCATTAGTTACAATACACAAAGAATGATTTAAAATCTCTTGTAATATAAATTGTCATAACAATGTATAATAACGGCAATACCTTTTATAGATTGTTTTTATAAACACCAAATCAAATGTTATTCATAGTACATCTGTCCCTATGCAGGCACTTAATCAAATGTATAATTTTAGATTATATATTTTTGCACAGGGATATACATTTTCTCATTCCAGTGGATACTTACACACCAGCAAGGTAAGAATATAGTAGAATACAGAAATAAATAAATAAATCTTTTCAAATATCACATAAGTTGTTGTAGACAATATAATTACTAATAAAAATTGTTTTATGAAATAAAAAAAAAAGAAAATAGTATTTTCACTATATACAGGATATTTAAGATATATATTTATAATAATAATAATAAACATGTTCTCTTTTCCCCTCCAGTTAACTTGGCGTTAGGAGGAATAGCAACACAATCTTCTACACTATCAGGCAGTGATGCTAAATATGCTATTGATGGCAACCGAGAGTCTTATATGAATTTATACCCATGTACACACACAAAATTGGACATGAGTCCATGGTGGCAGGTGGATTTGTTGGCAGAGCATGACATTGGCACTATATGCATCACTAACAGAGGAGACTGCTGTCCAGAACGGCTTGATGGTGCTGAGATTCACATTGGCAACTCCTTAGTCAACAACGGCAACAATAACCCCAGGTGAATTTTAAAATATAAATGTTTGTAAAATGTATATAAAAATGTTATGTAAAAATATCTCCATAAAAGAGTAAGAGTTTACTTGAGATTTCCTGAAATTTCATAAAGCTTGATGCCTATAAGTCTTTGTAATTAGGTAAGAATTCTTTTAAATTTGCATTTACAAATTTATACTAATAAGGCATTATAATACTCCACTAAAATTCTTCATAATGTAATTTTGAATTGTGAGTTATGATCAATTTTATACCTATTTATAAAGGTGTACCTATTTGTAAAGCAATTTTCCTCTATCGTGAATCAATCTCTGATTAGAGCAAAATGGGCTGGACTCGTTTTGTTACAGGGAGATGAAACCCTTTTTTCTAGCTCTTTCCCATTTTAGATGTTTCCATGGCATGAACGCTGTCAAACAGAGAGTGAGTCTTTCTGCCACTCTATGGATGTAACCACCATTACATGTGCCCTTTATAAGCAAACAAGCACTAATGAGACAGAGAGAACTGTGAGAGATTAGATTGTAAGAAACAATCTCATAGTATTAGGTGTGTGTGTTGTATTCATGACTGCATTACATGGTGTGCAGTGCCTTACAGAGGAAAAAAACAGTGTGTAATTGTGCTCACTTACGGTGAGAGCTATATATTGCCAACAAATGTCTCACTTTGTGAATATGAACTCGTAGTATTATTAACGGTATCCCAAAGCCCAGTATCCCAAAGATCTTACAACATATTCAGTTTTAGGATACTATTTGTTTTTAACTTTCGACATCATAAAATGTTCAGGTCAACCTCCCTTAGCACCTTTCACGTAGGTATTTTTACAGAATATAAGAGTGTGCCAACCTGCCTCTATAGCCCCAAATTCCCACACAGAAACTTGGGAATATGGATGGGGTAATAGTACTTAGGGTAGTTATAGGATATTTTTTAGGTCTTGGACTTGACTTGGCCATGCCACTTCCAAAGGCTTGGACTTGACTCAGACTTGATGTCCTGCAAAATCCAAAATCTTGTTCTTTACTCAGCCTCATCTTTTTAAGGTCTTAGTCTTGACTTGATAGAGATGGTCTTGTCCCCATCTCTACATTAATATTATTCATCAGAGTGCAGGGTGCCAAAAAAACACTGAGAGGTGCAATTCTAACGAGACAATCACTGTTATTCACTTCACCTGTATACGGTTCTAATGCTATGGCTGATAGGGTGATCTAAGGCTTCCACCCAACTGTGACAATATTACAAAATATTTTAAATGGTATCAATTATTGCTTTAAAGTAACTCCTATGTTTAGTATTCAAGGAATGAATTATAGTAGTTTACAGAACAGAGCTGTTGAATTCTCAAATCTGAATGGCCAGAATGTGTTGATTAATTTTATAATATAAAATATATAAAATCAAAGCAGCTCTGGCAGTAGTTTCATCTAAAAGCTAGATAACCCACAGGTTTATATTAGTGAACTCCTTCTAATATGTTATGATTAAAACTTAGACAGGGGCAGATGATATCCACAAACAGATTATTTCCCTCAAAGTTTTATTAGGTAAAATTTAAATTGCATGTGGAATTTCTCACTGCAATGGATGCTGACCCAATGGTATGGTAAGAATAAAATAGATTTTACACACACATGTCCACACACACATATCTGTCTGACATTTACATACACTCATCATGGAAATGAATGTCATGGCAATATTGGTCTTTCAATGATTTTTGTACCACTCTTTTTCTGGGACAGAATAACTGTAAAACGTCTGTAAAACGTCTGTAAAACTGTCCATAATAGAAAAAATGTTTTAATTTGTTGCCCAAGTTACAATTTGGGGGTTTTATGAAATGCCATGGACCCTATTTTTAAGTGCAAGGAGCTCAGTGCAGATCTGAGAAAGAGAGATCTGATTGTAGATTTATATGTCTTGGATGTCTTGGAGCCATTTCTAAACAACTGCAGATTCTAAGATCAGCTCTGTGCCAGGAAACCAACCAACTTAACTGAACTCTACCAATTTGCCAAATATCCAACCAGAAATCTGCCAGAAGCTAGTTAAAGGCTACTGGTAAAGGTGCAAGTTACTAAGCAACATTTAACAAAATGTTAGGTGTGCTGTATGTATAATTTTGACCTATTTTACACTAAATTCTTGATTTTTCTATTAAAGATGTATGTTCAACATTCATTCTGCCCTGAAAAGACAAAGAACCTATTGAACCCTGAAAAGAGTTCAAAGAACCTATTGAAAGCCCAATATTGCCATGACATTTATGTCCATGATGAGTGTACACAAACAGAGTAATGGGAAAGGAAAGAACACCCTACTTCAATTTTCACTTATTCATTACCTAAGCCACTTTTCCTACTACTGTCTTATCCAGAGCTCACTGTGCAGAAAGCAGGGAAACACCCTGGACAGGACACTAGTCCATTGCATTTACACACACTCAGACCTGGGGGCAATTTACTATCTCCAATTCACCTGACTGCATGTCTTTGGACTGTGGGTGGAAACTCACACAGACATGGGGAGAACTTGACACAGTAAACACCCTGGCAGTCCAACCCAGAAACTGAATCCAGGTCCTTCTTGCTGTGAGGCAACAGCACTACCAACTGCACCTCAACCTTCAAATCTACATTCAATGTTCTAGAATGATCTATTCTTGTGAATTTCATTAGTAACACCTGGCTTAACAACTATGGAATTAGGAAGTGTGTATTTATTTTCTTCCCACCTGGTTTCTGATAGTACCATTTGGGAAACCAAAAGAATACATATTGAAGTATATGGGGTTGTGTTTTGTTGTTGCTCTAACCTCTGGTTATTTCTTGAAAGAAAATTGTTAAGTAGGCCCTCATAAATAAAACAAACATTAAAACATTATGTACAGAAATTAACTTAATATATTACTCTTCTAATGTTTATCTCTCTCTCTCTCTCTCTCTCTCTCTCTCTGTCTCTACAGATGTGTTGTTATTTCTAGCATCCCTGCTGGTGCCACTGCAACGTTCACCTGCAATATGAGTGGTCGTTATGTGAATATCATCCTTCCAAATATTTCCCAGTATCTGACGCTCTGTGAAGTGGAGGTCTATGGGGTTTCAGGTTACAATTTTATTTTCAATTCACAATTTCATATAAATTTAAAGTCAAATAATTTCACAACAGTTAAATATCATCATTGTTGACTTTTTTATAGTGCATGTTACTAAGACATTTCTGAGATTCAAATTTAACAGCAGTGAAAATCTCACTGACGCTTCCACGAGGGACAAAGTTCTTCAAAAGGTGTGTTTTTGTTAGAATGTGCACTCAGTTATTCATAAGGTACACATACACTTTATTCCCAAAAGTATTCGCTCATCTGCCTTCACACACATCCTTGTCTTTATAGACCTTGCTTTGTGCACTGGTGTGCAGTCATGTTGGAACAGGAAGGGGCCGTCCCCAAACTCTTCCCACAATGCTGGGAGCATAAAATTATCCAAAATTTCTTGCTATGCTGAAGCATTAAGAGTTCCTTTCACTGGAACTAAGAGGCTGAGCCCAACTCCTGAAAAACAACCCCACACCATAA
>JAOVVG010136204.1:0-12873 GCA_028566375.1 Leptodoras nelsoni | reverse complement strand
ATGTACAGTATGTATGTATGTATGTTTCTATCTATCTATCTATCTATCTATCTATCTATCTATCTATCTATCTATCTATCTATCTATCCGTCTGTCTGTCTAAGTACATTATGTATGTCTGTATGCATGAATGTATGTTTCTATGTATCTATCTGTATGTCTGTCTATCTATCTATCTATCTATCTATCTATCTATCTATCTATCTATCTATCTATCTATCCATGTGTCCACCTGCCTGCATGTTCCCTTCTTGTCCCCTGTGTTCTGAGGCTCTGGAACTAAAGTGACCGTGACCAGGATAAAGTATTTACCGCATGCACCTAAATGTATAATCAAATCTAGTCTCGTGACACAATCACACTGAGCTAAATTAATGGCATGGCATATGGCACAAACTACTGTTAGGCTGTTTTAGACACTCTTGCGTCAGCACCCAGACTCCTCCATCACAGTACACTACCATCCCTCCACCCCCGCCTTGTTCTCTGAAGCCCCCCACACATCACCACCACCACCACCACCACCTCCACCTCCTCCTCCTCCACCCACCCAAAGGGTTTTGATCCTGAACTGTAGCCCTTCATGCTCTCTCCAGCGCTTTGCTCTCGGCATGGCTTGTTAATGCATCATGATCGCCCGCACGCACGCGCTAATACGTGCAGCTGAGTGTTTTCGCTGCATATATTAGCGCATGCCTAAGCGGTGACAAGAGCCGCCTTTTTTGTTTTCCTGGAAGAGAAGTAAACAAGTCTTTCGGGTTGCATTTTTAAGAATAAATCCGCACCGCCTAGTAGACGGCTGTTTGTTTGAAAGTCGCATTTACTGTAAAGCATCCAGGCAGATGTAATTAAATGGATTATATGATCAAAATAATAACAGCGTTGAAAACAGCGTTGTCGCACGGCGCGCACTGCATTACATTACACATTGAAAACAAAACACATTTAGTTCGCACTTTATATCCCAAGAGTGAAACGCGTCAGTTATTATTTCATCACTACTGTATTCGGTGTGCGCACCAACAGGCGCGCGCGCGCTGACTCCGCGGTTCCACCTTAAGACGGCGCAGGGATGCGCGTGCCCGCGAGGACTTCATGTGCGAGATCATGTGCGAGTCCACGCGTCCTGAAAGTAGGTTAGCGGGCTGGCGTGAGAGGGAGGGAGGCATACACGCACTCTCCACTCCAGTGACAACACCAGCTCTGAGCACGCACAAACACTAACGTGTGATCAACGTGCTCTTTTCAGACGCTTTTATTCTCCGCCGGTTTTAACGCCTTCATTTTGTTTGTTTTGTTTTTTCTTGATGATGCACTTGAATGGAGCTGAAATATTACATCGGGTTAGCTTAATAATCCTGATTAAGCTAACTGCATAGCAACTTTTGTTCATTTTTCAGCACTTCTAGAGGAAAAACTCAAACATGAGAGGTAAGCCTGTTTATTCTCCTGTTTATTCTCTTTTCCACATCTGTTACATAGGCGTACCATACGGCTTGATTACATAGATGGGTTTAGATACATGCAGGCTGTACATGCATGAGTAAATAAATACATTAATAAGTAAATGGGAGTTCTGTGTGTTTGTTGATACGAGCGCGAGCGCGTTTCCTCACGTGCGGTGCGCGTGTTTGTGTTTGCAGCGCCGGTATTTCAAAGTGCGTAGCAGCCTAATGGCTACCGGGCTAATCCTTCCTCGCAGTCTGTTTTTCTTCTTCTTTTTTTAATGATCGTGTGTTTTTTTTTTATCTCTTATCCGGTTGAAGTTTGATTCCTGCATTGCTGCTTCTGCCTCGAGGCGTATGTGTGTGTGTGTGTGTGTGTGTGAGAGTGACAAGGTGACTTTATGTGCGCGTTAGATCACGTTGAACGGCACGCGGGATTCGGTGTCAAACATCAAGTCATCAGGAAATGTAACCAAACACGCGTTTGAGACTTCAGGAAAATGTTTGAGTCATTTGCATTGTCAGGGCGAGTAAATAAATGGGTTATTTGTAACGAACTGGGATTAAATGAACGCCACGGCGTTCATAGCCAGTGATTTTGCCTCGATCACATGGAATTATGTGATAGATGTCATTTAGTTGTAAGGTTTTTTGGGCGGGTTGTGTGCGGTGATGAGTGTGTTGGTGGTGGTGGTGGTGGTGATGATGGTGTTGTTGTTGTTGTTTGGCACCAGCATGGCTGGCTGTGTGAGCAGCGAAGAGCCGGCTGTTCCACTGACCCACTTACGTCAGCGCGCGTTAGACGGTGGAGAGGGGATGGAAAGGGATGGAAAGGGGAGGGGCTGAGGCAACAAGGGGGCGGGGCTTAACCCAGAGTCGTGCAGAGCCACGCGGTTTGTTTGCGGAACTGCACCACACACACACACATACACACAAACACACACACACACTGCGTGTGTCTTTTTCTTTTAATTAGCACTTTCATGTCCACGGCATTAATAAGGACCAAGGAAATTAAAATGTACACGAATCTAAACTGTCTTCACTTAACATGTTTGTTTTATTGCTAAATATTTATTATTATTATTATTATTATTATTATTATGATCTATTTCTGATCTTGCAAATATGGACTAGTATTTGGGATTATATTAAAAAAGTAAAAAAAAAAAAAAGGTTCGTCCATTATTTATTTACTGTCCTGATTTACTGTCCTGATTTATTTATTTGGTTATTTTTTGTATGCACCTCTGATGCAGTGCCTTTATCTAAAACCAGGCTGCTTGTCTACTTAATACACACTGAAGTACCAGAAAAACTGGTATACCAATTAATGCTTGGTAGATCCCCCACAGGATCACCTCACGCTGATGTTTGTCGAGACCCCAGCATTGAATTCTGATGTTACTTGAGGCAGATTTGCACGCCTAACATGTAAAACGATTCTTGCCAGCTGACACTGGTCACGTTCACGTTCATGTTCTTGTCCATGTTCTTGTCCATGTCCATGTCACGTCTTTTTACGGCAAGTCTGCTGTCATGAGCTCTATGTTTCGCTGGAAATCTTGTAGTCATGGTACACCCTTGAAATGCTCATACATGAAAATCCAAACTTTGCTTCTACCTCTGAAACGCTTGGAAATCGCATTGGAAATCGCAAAGTCATGATAACTTGGCATTCTCATGGTGGAAGCAGCTCTAGACGCGTCCATAGATGTCTGTCGCTTTATATATGCACTGGCAGATGTAACCAATGACGTGCATCGGTGGTGTTGCTATGTATTTTGCATAGGCTCCAGTTTTTTTCTGTACCAGTTTTTCTGGTACTTCAGTGTATTCAATGCTTTTAATGGCAACATATGTTACAGTTGCATACTGTCTGCAATATGTGCTTCATTATACCCTAAATGCACCATAACAGACAAAATAAAATGTGTGTTGAGTGTAGTTGAGATTTTATAGCTAGCCGATTAATCGAGTCGATTAATGCTATTTTGAGATAATCGGCATCCGCTGGTACCTGCCCTCGTGTCCATTTCGCTGTTTTACGTCAGCAACTTTTCCTGAGGGAAAGCAGTAAGACTTTAATTCCTACAGTTCAAAGCTCAATGCGTTTAATTGGCCACAGTTAATAACATGTTTACAACAGAGAACAGTGTTTGCTGTATAATTAGATTCTGATCCTGGTTAGATATGATATGACTCGGGTCATTTATGTTATGTTAAAGTAATATTATTTTGGGGATTGTAAAAAAACAAACTCAACAATAATAAGTGACTGATTTGATAGTTACAAGATACCCAGTGTTAGGTAAAATGGTTGCAGTCACCAGCGGGAGATTAAACTTGTTGGCTTACGTTAACAGGATTCCGAAAGCTTGCGTTAACATCAAGTTGTGCAACATTTTGGGGAATGAAGATTATGAGCTTCTAGGTAACATACAGTTTCTGCATGTGTGTGTGTATACATGTGTCTCTCTCCCTTTGCCTGTACACCAGCTTGGAATATGTAGGTTAACTATATGAGAGGCAGTATCTCTGATCTGTCACATTATTGTCACCTCTACTCATTTGTTAGATTTTATAAGCAGGCTGTGCAAACGTATTTTTTCATGTGTTTGATCAGTTAAATTGACTATGTGGCTTGTAACCGAGTCACCAAACCTAAGCAAACATACAAAAGCCAGTTTTAGGAAGGTGGTGAAAACGTTAAGTAGAGCCCTGTATTATAACTCTCATGGTCCCTGCAATAAATCTTAATGTTTGCCTGTATTTCCTCAGTTGCCATCATCTTTTCTAAATGTCAGCATGTTTCTCCCATCATTAATGACAGCAAATCTGATTTTTTTCTCAGTCAAAATCCAAAGAAACTGTCTCATTCTACAAACTGAGGTTGCCGCAGTTACAGACGACCATCAGGTTTTGCATTTCAGTCTTTAAACGTGAATCCATACAATGTGGATTCCAGCAGCATTAAATCAATGTGCCGGATCTTTTACTTTTCATTTTATCACGTTTTCTGTGTGTCAGCGTTTAAACGTGTATCTCACGAGCATTGGATTTCAGTGAGGCGTTTCTGTTTGAAGTACCTCATGATGGAAAGCAATACAGCAATACAGGTCAAGCAATGCGAAAAATGATGTAAAAGTGGTTTTGCTTTTCATTGTGGCACATATTCTGCGTGTTATTATGGAAAAGCAATATACTGTCTGCATCGTGTTTCATATTTTGGCACGGTGGTGATTGCTCTGCATGGGTGCCCCAATCTGAAAGCCTGCAAGATAGTTCCTTTTCCTTAATTAATGTTTGTGGCGGAGAGGGCGGGGTCGAGCTGTGGGCGGAGAGGAGACAGGTCGAACCGGCAGCTATTGCCTGATTCCTGTATCTCATTACTGGAAGTTTATAGGTTTGTTCTGTTTGTGCCAGAGAGCATGTACGTGAGAGAGAGAGAGGGGTGTAGTTGGTGGAGCTCACACAACACACCTGTGAACTTGAACCTGACCGGAAAAATTTAACTGTGCACTTGAGCAAAGTTAAAGCTATGAAAATTGTGCCAAAAATATTGGGTCGGCATTTGATTATTATTATTATGAAATAAAAAACTTTGTTGACATGTGAGTCTGAGGCTTTCCGGATTCTTCCCCCGAACTGTTTGAAGCACACAGTTGTTTTGAATCTCTGTAGGCTATAGCCTTTACATTCTCTCTTCACTGGAGCTAAATGTCTCCAAACCTGTTCCAGCATAACAATGCCCCCCGGCCACAAAGCGAAGATCACTTTCGGCAGCATCTAGAATGGAATGCGTAAAATGTTATGTGTTTCGCGTTACATAACGGGGGTTTTGCTCTCTTGTGTAAAGCAGGTGTAACGTTGTTACATAATCAAATAGGTCACTTGTGTATAGGGCATGTATAATATAATCCAGTAATATAATGACACTATTTTGTTTGTGCTCTAGCAGGTACAGTAATGACAGTAATACAGTCATGTAAAATAGGTTTAGGAGTGGTTCATCGTTTCAGATGCCTTTTGCCATGTTCTATAACATGTTCTGCAGATCTGTTTAAAACTCCCTGAAACCAGTCGCATTTAAATGCTTCCCGTAGTTTGACGTCACGGTGCTATTTTCCGCACGTCCTAATTTGTCAGACATTTACATGTACCGTAATAGCACAGAA
Source organism: Leptodoras nelsoni (assembly GCA_028566375.1). Taxonomy (NCBI): domain Eukaryota; kingdom Metazoa; phylum Chordata; class Actinopteri; order Siluriformes; family Doradidae; genus Leptodoras; species Leptodoras nelsoni. The sequence continues at coordinate 7,250 of JAOVVG010136204.1, read as the reverse complement.
TCTCATGGATAATAATAATCATAATAATCTGCACTTTACTTTTTAATGTCCACAGGTGTTTTTCTTGTCATTTTTTAGCATTTAGATGCTTCCCGTAGTTTGACGTCACAGTGCTATTTTCCGCACATTGTAATTTGTTAGATATTATTGTATTATATCGTAATAGCATAGAGTGTAATGGACTGTAATCTGTGCTTTATTTAAGTCCACAGGTAGGTTATTTTTGTTGAACTGATTGATGTGTTGTTTCTTTAACAGTAGCTATAATGCATAGTCTAATTATGTGCACACACAAACACACAGTCCTTTCTGAATGTACTGGAAGAGCAAGACCAGTTCTTGTCAGTCACAACCAATATTTCTGATCACTTGAAAAATAGGTGGGTGACAATGATCCAAAGGGTGGCATGTTCACAGTTAACACATTCAGAGGCAAACATCAAGAAATGAAAGCTGAAATTTGTTTGATCTCGAACCCAAATGTCTTTTGTGTATAGCAAGAATAAAAGAATTGGCCTTTCTGTCCCAGGGATTGTATATACAGTGTATATGGTGTGTGTGTGTGTGTGTGTGTGTGTGTGTGTGTGTATACAGTACATTTATTTTTGTACTCTTCCATGACTGTAATACATTTAAAATGAGGAGAACAGATTTAAGTAATTATGACACAAACTGGTTTTGACAGTGCTCCAGTTACAGGAACAGATTTTCGTTGTAATAGCAGAACAGACAGAACAAGAATCAAACATGTTAGAAAATTAGGCTTTGAAAGATGAGAATGATTATATGAAAGGTTAATCTGCTTCTTATTCCAATAAAATCACACAGATAATGAAAGACTTTGGTCTAAAAACGCCCTGTTTTTCATGAAACGTTGTGAATTTGTCAACTTTAAATACTGTACATCTACGATAATTATTATGTATAGTTACTTGCAGTTAGTGGATGTAATGTGCAGTTACATGTTAAAAGTTCTTGGCTACCCGAGTGGCGCAACGGCAACGCGTTTGCCCTATCATCCGGAGATCGCTAGTTCGAATCCGGGTGATGGTATAGCTGCCCGTAGCTGGGAGCTCAGAGAGCAAGATTGGCCGTGCTCTCGGGGTGGGAGGGGCAGCATACGTTCTCCCTCCATGTCAATCAGAGCGACACTGTCCAGTCAGGGGCGTCTGTGAGCTCATGCATACAAGAGGTTGGCGGGAGCGCTTTCCTCCGAGTGCACTACACCGCTCCTGAAAGTTGTATGAGCAGCAGTTCGAAAAGAGGTGCCGGCTTGCGTCACGCAATGACTTCGCCCTCCCTGACTGGCAGTTCGTCGTGTGACATGACGGGAACTGGAGACGACTAAATTAGGGAGAAAAATTGGGGGGAAAAATTTCAAAAATAAAAAAATAAAAATAAGTTCTTTGCATAACAGATAAATCGTCATTAAATGTCAAAAAGTAAAATCCTGAGGAATATCTCGGTCCTTGTTATATGATCCTGGGATAGGTGGCATGATGAAAGGCTTCCTTTGTGTTTTGTATGTACAGTGTTCAAATTGTGAAGTTGCCTCTCTCATTAAGTCACTATTGTGGTGGTGTGGTGTTCTGTGCTTGTCGTTATATCAGGGAGTATGCATTTATTTATGTGTTGCTTTTTGTTCTCTTATGACAAAAGAACAAACAGCGAAATAATGGCGAGCTGCTCTGGGAAAAACAAATCTCTCTAGGCACAACACTGAGCATTAATAAGTGGCTACAGGAACTATTTTGCGATATTGCGTCCATATTTATGTCAAGATTTTAATGCAAGGATGTGAATGAAAAACTCTACTTCTCAGACTCTTAGATAAAGCACCAGATAAATTCACCAGTTCAGTGCTTTTGCAGTTCTTTGATACACGTTTATAAGCGGTATAAGCACATTATAAGCTGTACTGCTCAGTTCTGATTTCCCTCGCATCTGGTCTTTCTGCTTCGATGAATCATGTTTGTTTGTAAGCCATTAGTGCTGAACAAACCTCTGAACCAATGTGCACTCGTTTTCCAAACTGTTAACGTCACATCTGCCATTATTGACAACAAAATAGCCATATTTGCAAGACAGTCCATTATTCCAGTAGTGAGAAATTGCACAAATGGGCAGCACATAGCACATCTTCAGCACACATCTGCAGATTTATTATTTGCTCTGGTGGTTGGCCTGCCAGCTGGTCATCTGTACCTGATTTTAACTGGAAGGCGAAAAGACAGCGACATAACTTGCTTTTTTTTGGCGGATAGTACTGGAACTTTTCGGTCAAAAGGAAATATTTTATTTCTTCATTCACTTGAACCATTAATTAACAGAGAAAAGGTTTTCACAAAGAAAAGATTTTCAGTTCATTTTGTGCCAAACGTCATGAGAGGATTGTCAGTCAGTTCAAAGACAATGTTTGTCAGCACAAGATTGCAAAGAATTGAGGTGTTTTATCATCTACAGTGCCTAATATCATTCAAGGAGTCAGAGGAAATCTCACTGCCAAGGGCGGAAACCGCTGCTGAATACGCGTGACCATGAATCCCCAGAAACGCCGAGTTCTCTGGGCCCGAATTAATCTGAGATGGACCGAGAGACAGTGGAAACTGTTTGTGGTCAGACGAGACCACATTTCAGCTTGTCTTTTGAAAAAAAAGGGTGTCGGATTTTTACGTGCCAAAGATGAAAAAGACCATCCAGACTGTTACCAACAACAAGTGCTAAAACCAGCATGTGTGATGGCATGAGGGTGCATCAGTGCCCATGGCACGGGTGATCCGCATATGTGTGTAGTTACCATTGATGCAGAGGATTATACTGGTGTTTTGGAGACACCCATGCTGCTGTCAAGACAACATCTTTTCCAGGAACTCCATGCCTATTTCTGCAGGACAATGCCAGGCCTTATTCTGCACGAGATACAACAGTGTGGCTTGACTGGGATGCCTACAGTCCAGATCTGTCAGGTAACAGTGAACAGGGACTGTTGAGCAGTTCAAGCGTTGATTACAGATAAATAATACTAAAGTGTCTTACTTAATTAAACATTTATATTTATTAGCTTCAAAATTTGCTTCTTTAAAAGCTCTGAAAGTAATTGCTGGTTTTCCAGTACTAGAAACTAGACAGTTGAAGATGCTGAATCTGCTTGGATGAATCCGTTGACTGAGGGGGGGGGGGCATCCCTTTATGTTCACAGATTACCCATTTTAGAGTATAATGTCTGCTTCTGGCATGGTATTACACAAGTAATCTCAAATTGGGCTCAAAAACTCACGCCAAGTCACCAACAAGTCACGGCAAGTGGGTCACTGGGCTATACAGTGTAGCTGGAATGAAGTGTTGTTTCTACAGGACCAGGGTGCATCAATACATATCTGTTTCTTATTGAAAACATATGGAGCATCATGAAGAGGAGAATCAGACAACAGTGAACAGGGACTGTTGAGCAGCTCAAGCCTTGATTACAGATAAATAATACTAAAGTGTCTTACCTAATTAAACATTTATATTTATTAGCTTCTTTGAATGCTTTGAAAGTAATTGCTGTTTTTTCAGTAAGAAATTTTATTTCTGATTGTGACAACATACAAAGAAATGAGGGAATTAATCAATACCTTCTGGCCAATCAGATTCAAGAATTCAGCTCTGTCGTATGAATTAAGTGATCAAAGAGTTATGTTATTTCATTGTGTTGCTTTATATGAACCTCATATGATAGTAGTAATAACACTGCATCAGAAAAACACTGAATTGATGTAAACAGTAAATGAAGAACAAGTGGTTATTCCCACTGAGAGTTGTTAGTGAAGCGGGTTGAACACCACGGTCTTCTTTCAGAGTCCTGTTTCTTATTTCTTATTGGTTCTCTGCTTCTGTATCATGCAGTCCTACAGTCTGAGGAAAGTACACAAAGTCATGGATTCTCGATCCCTCTGTGACCGAGCTGTGACGTTTGCAGTGTTTGATCGTCCGACAGTGGAGACGTCCCTGTTGCACTCGCTTTATCTGAAACGCTAGTGTTTGATTAAGGAGTTCATTCCAAGAAGTAACGGTTAGATAAACATGTTGTTTAGGACAGTGTGCATAGATACTGTCACTAAGAAAAGCTGGAACAGAAGGAAATGTCATATCTTTGCTAATGAGTACATGCTAATTAATGGTTACTGGGGAAGCACTTTAATCATTTAAGAGACCACATGGATATATAAATGATAAAACCAATGAATACATGCGCTCTCCAGATGTCAATGAAACAGGCAGTCATCTAGCAGCACGTCAAGAGCTTCAGCTAATGTGTACATCAAACGTGAGAGGAAGATGACAAAGGAGCATGAGCAGACTGGATGAAGGTGACAGGAAGGTTAACACAAATAATCACTCTTTACAACTGTGGTGAACAGAAAAGCATCTCAGGATGCAGAAATTGTTGATCCCTGAGGCGGATGGGCTAAAACAGGAGAAGATCATGTTGGGCTAGATTGCAATTAGCCGAATGTAAGGCTACAGTAGGGACCGGGTTCACTGAAACTAGACAGTTGAAGATGGAGAATCATCATCTAGTCTGCTGAATCTGCTCAGATGAATCTGTTAGTGTCTGTTCAGCATTATTTGAGTATTGTTCTTGACTGGGGGCATCCCTTTATGTTAACAGATTACCCATTTTACAGTATAATGTCTGCTTCTGGCATGATATTACATAAGTCATCTCAAATTGGGTTCAACAAGTCACGGCAAGTGGGTCACTGGGCTATACAGTGTAGCTGGAATGAAGTGTTCAATACAACCATTCAGTACACAGGAGGACATAAAGTACAGATGTAACAACAATTGTCTGTAAAGCTCTTGTGTAGCAGCAATATTGGGTGAAAGGCAGTAGCTATACAGGGATTATACAGGACAAGTGTGCAGTGGTGTTCATACTAGAAAGTGTGTACCTCCTTTGCAACATTAACTGTTAGCTTTGTAAACTCACTGGTGCCTGCTAGCAGTGCATTACAGGAATACACACAGTCGTCTGGCAATCAAGCTCATGCTGTGTGGAAAATCTAAAAATAAAACTCAAAGGCTTTCCTTTACAAGTTAGCTAATTCTTTTATTTTGTTCTGAACAACTGAGCAGATTTTTAGAATTTAGGACATCTCTTAAAATAGCTAACTTTCCAGTAAAATGTCAGGGCAATACTCTGACTGTTAACGGAGGGCAGATTCATTTGAGATGCAGTTCTGGTTATTCATTTCCTCTTCCCCTTCCTGTTTTGTGTTAATTACTGATTCATGGACTGTAAACGTATATGCATCCACAAAACCTGAAACCTTGCCTCAGTCTCCACTGAGCAAGTGCTAAACCTTGTTATCCGTCTTCTTCCCTGCCCATTTGGACCCAGCTATCCCTGCCTGGTATCACGCCTGGATTTGCGTGTCCTTTGTGGTATCAATCATAGGACAATTTACTATCTTATGGGTTTGGGTGTTGATTAATAAACAACTGTAAATGAATCTTAATGCTTTACAGTTTCATGATATAATTATTACGTTGCGCTGCCTTTAATATTATCCTGACTGCTCAGATCATTTTCATTTATTTCTTTAAGTAGCCGTATTACGCAATCGTCCATGATGCAATTCTAACATTTATGGCAGTTTCTGTAAAATAGGTTGCTAGAAATCATGATGTACTTTGTACTCTTTGTGCTTTTTTTCTTTCTGTGTAGTGTATGGCCTTGACTATTCACTATCTTAGACTTTGAGTCAGGTTTTTTTTATAGGCACGGACTAGCATGGTGAATGATGCATTAAGATGAATAATAGCTGAATTTTAGTACAATCGATCGCCTTGTTCAACCTAACCTAATGAGAAATTCATAAAGTCGAGTGTACAAAGGTAATGGGATTGGCTTTGGTTCAATTTCATGCAATGCAGCTTAAGAGAAAAGTTACCACCCCTAACCTCACGGGCATTTCTAGACCCTGTTTAGTGCAGCTTCAGCTCCTTTATTCGTTTCAGGAAATTTGTTAACTAATGAAAGTGGCAATACATCAGTAAACAGTCAGCAAGTTGTCTCCAGATTCCTCTCCTTCATTTAAGCTAAACTATCTATCACAAAGCTTTCTTTGAAAATTGCTCAACTTTTAATCCTGGAAGAACTTTAGCCAAAGTTTAAACTAGAAAGGAACTAAATATTTTGTGAGTAAGTTAGCAAACATCTGAGTAAGCATGATCTAAAGTGGAAGTGTTGACTGAGCGTGTTGCTAGATCGTGACTAGCAAAGCCATCTAGCAAGCCTTACAAGCTAGTTAGTGGTTAGTACATATAACCAAATCCAAAGCAAGTAGTAGTGTAATAAGTATATAAGTATGGCACAGTGAGTAGAGTTCATCCTGATATACAGCATATGTCCAAAAGTTGTGGACACCTGACTCTCACAAAAGTGTGTGGTAGTTGTAACTACAAAGTTGGAAACACAAAATGTGTAGGATGACTCTGTATGGTGTAGCATTGCAATTTCAACTTTGCAACTTCCCTGAACTGGAAATAAGGGCCAAATGCCAAAATGTAGTGGAAAGCCTTCCCAGAAGAGTGGAGCTTATTATAAGAAGCAATAAAAGAGTGACAAAACCTGAACCGAGATGTTCATATAGTGCTCATATAGTGTCCATTGAAGTACCAGAAAAACTGGTATACCAGTTAATAATTTCTAGGAAACGTTGCGCAGTCCTCACACATGTTTGTCGAGGCCCCAGCTTTGAATTCCGATGTTACTTGAGGCAGTGTTGCACGCCTATAGCATGAAAAGTTTCTCACCAGCCGACGCTGGTCACGTTCACCCAGAGTCTTTTTACGGCCACACTGGTTTTGCTGGAATTCTTGTAATCACTGTATACCTTTGAAATAAGCATATGTGAAAAATCCAAACTTTGCTTCAGCTCTAGAAGCTTCCATAGATGTCTCTCGCTTTAAACACGCACTGGCAGAAGCAACCTATGACGTGCATAGGTGGCGTTGCTATCAATTATCTATAGCATAGGCTCCAGTTTTTCTGGTACTTCAGTGTACTTTTACTACTGAATTACCATTCAGTCATTTCACTTCCACAGTATTTTCTACTAGTGTCACTAAAGTTTAACCTTCCGGAATTCGAAGATTGATTTAGGTTGGAATTATTAAAAAATTTTAAATGTATGTGTGTATATATATATATATATATATATATATATATATATATATATATATATATATAAATAGAAAAT
>JAOVVG010133209.1:0-12914 GCA_028566375.1 Leptodoras nelsoni | reverse complement strand
CATAACTGTGGGGCTTTGTAAGAGAAAGCTCTGCCCCCTGCTGTAGTCTTCAATATTCAAGGTACCAACAAAGAGCCAGCACCTTTTGATCGAAGTAGGCACAGAGGATCATAATAGATGGAACAATTTCAATTTCAATCAGAACAATTTCCTTATATCATGGAAAAGCTGACTAATTTCTATAATTCCATTTAGCAAGTTAAACTTTCATAGATTATATATTAATTTAAATGATTTCAAGTATTTATTTGTTTATTTTTAAATAATTTGGGCTTCCAGCTCAAAAACCAAAAAACCAGGAATCCAAAAAATTTGAATACTGTGGAGAATTCAGCCCAAACTACTTCTCAGTTTTTGCAGAAAAAAAAGAAATTACGATCACATCAAATCAATCAAAATATGGTACTTTCAAAACGATGTCAATCTTTAATACTTGGTTGGGAATCCCTTTGCTTTAATCACTGCCTTGATGCAATGGGACATTGAGGCAATGAGCCTGTGGCATTGCCTGTGAGTTATGGAAGCCCAGATTTCCTTGATGCTTGCTGTGAGCTCTTTGTTCTTGGGTCTGGTGGCCCTCATTTTCCTCTTGATAGATTCTCAATGGGATTTAGGTTTGTCGAGTTGGCTGGCCAGTCAAGCACTGTGATGGCATGGGCATCAAACCAGGATTTGGTGCTTCTGGCGGCATGGGCAGGGGCCAGGTCCTGCTGGAAGATGAAATCTGCATCTCCATACAGATCCTCAGCAGAAGGAATCATGTGCTCTAAAACATTCTGGTAGACTGTTGCGGTGACCTTGGATTTAAGAAAGCACAGTTTACCAACACCTGCACCAGACTGTAGCCCATCTCCCAGAATGCTCTGAATGTGGTGCTTTTTGAAGCTGCGACTCCTGCCTCATTCCACTCTTTCTGGATCTCTGCCAGATACTTGAATCCTCTTTTTTTCATAATCCGCTGAAGCCCATGGTCAACTCTTTGCTGGTGCATCTTCTCCTGCCACATTTTGTCATTCTACTAGACTTTCCACTGATATGCTTGGACACAGCACTCTGTGAGCAGCCAGCCGCCTTAGCTATGAACTTTTGTGGCTTATCCATGCTTTTAGGTTAGTAGATGATTAGTGTGAGGGCGACACGGTGTCTCGGTGGGTAGCACTGTGGGTTCGATCCCCGGGTGGGGTGGTCTTGGTCCTTTCTGTGTGGAGTCTGCATGTCCTCCCCTTGTCCGTGTGGGTTTACTCCGGTTTCCTCCCATAGTTCAAATACATGCATGTTAGGTTGATTGGCGTCTCTAAATTGGCGTGTGTGAGCCGAGATGGATTGGCGCCCTGTCTAGGGTTGTTCCTGCGTTGTGCCCTATGCTGCCGGCTAGGCACCGGCTCTCCTGTGACCCGGAAACGGAATAAGCATTCAAGAAAATTAATGAATGAATGATTAGTGTGTCATGATCAGTTTAAAACATTCATGCCATGCAAAATTTGGGCTGATTTCTCCACAGTATTCTAATTTTTTTAATTCCTGTTTTCGTGGAATTATGTAAAAATATACAAATAAATACTAGGAATTGTTTAAATTGTGGGCCCTGAATCTATGAAAGTTTAACTTCTTGAATGGAATTATGAAAAATAATCATCTTTTCCATGATAATATAGGAATGGGTCTGTATTATATTTTTCTAATTAGCTCAGAAGTGCAACTACCTGGTACAATTGGTGCAGGCAATTTAAATGCCATGGATTAGGAAAAAAAAGGAACTTCCACATGCTGCATCTTGCTCTCCTCTAATTCTTTTCTTTAGTTCATAGGTGCTGCAATGTATGCTGTCAATTCCCAAAGAAAGAACACTCTGTTAACCCCCATGACTTTCTTTAGCCAATTGTGAAGCTTCCTTTATGAAGATGCTTATTTACAAACATCTCAGCTTTGTGAAATGCTAGATCTCTGGAGGCAGTTCTAATAAAACAGCAAGTGAACCACTAAAAGAAAAAGCAGAATGGAAAAGTAAATATAGAATCTGTTAATCAGATTCTGTTTCAGCTGCATTGGTGTTAGATTAGATTAGATTCAACTTTATTGTCATTGTGCACAGCCAATAAAATGCAGTTAGCATCTAACCAGAAGTGCAAGATACAGTAATTATTTACATAAGGTGCAACAAGTGTTGGAGGTAGAAGAGTCATGCAAAAGTGGGTTGTATATACGCCATGTGCAAGATTGTAGACAGAATTGGGTAGTGCAGGTAATAATTAGTACAAATATGCAATGAGAAAGTGTGCAAAACAATGTAGTTAGTGCCAGGGTGAGATTAAAAAGTTCGTAGTTCAACAGAGTAACAGCCTCAGGAAAAAAGCTCTTCCTGCGGGCTCCCGAGTGGTGCAACAAGATCGCGAGTTCGAATCCGGGTGATGCTATAGCTGCACGTAGCTGGGAGCTCAGAGAGCAAGATTGGCCATGCTCTCAGGGAGGGAGGGGCAGCATAAGTTCTCCCCCCATGTCAATCAGCACGACACTGTCCAGTCACTGGCATCTGTGAGCTCATGCATACAAGAGACGCTAGGGCCCGCCCCCGACGGTTGCGTGAGCAACAGTTCGAAAAGAGGTGGCGGCATGCGTCACGTGTATCGGAGGACACACACAATGGCAGTACATCGCGTGACAAGGGGGGAAGCACTGACGGGTGGGAATTGGAGACGACTAAATTAGGGAGAAAATCGGGGAAAAGTCCCCCATAAAAAAAAGCTCTTCCTGTGTCTGCTGGTGCGGGAGCAGAGGCTTCTGTAACACCTACCATATGGGAGGAGGCTGAAAAGTCCAAGATGATGTTTCTCACCCTGGTTAGACAGCGTTTATGGGAAATGTCAATTATTGGTAATTGAGTGCCAGTGATGCGTTGGGCACTTTTCACCACCCATTGGAGTGCTTTACGATCAGATGTAGAGCAGTTGACAAACCACACAGAGATACAGTTTGTGAGTATGCTCTCAATGGTACAGCGATAAAAGTCCACCAGTATCCTGGGATCCAGGTGAACTAGTAGCATGGTGCAGTACCTGGACCCTACAGAGGTTGCATAGGTAGTCCAATTCCTGCAGGATGGCACATCAATATGTGCCATTGGCAGAAGGTTTGCTGTGTCTCCCAAGACAGTCTTAAGGGTATGGAGGAGATTCCAGAAAATGGGCAGTAACTCTAGGAGAGCTGGACAAGGCCATAGAAGGTCCTTAACCACTCACCCCTCAGTATCTGCTCCTTTGTGCAAGGAGGGACAGGGTGAGCACTGCCAGAGCTATACAAACTGACCTCCAAAACACAACTGGTATGAATGTGACTGACCAAACAATCAGAAACAGGCTTCATGAGGGTGGCCTGAGGGCCTGATGTCCTGTATTGGGCTCTGTGCTCACTGCCCAGCACCATAGAGCTCGATTGGCATTTACTACAGAACACTAGAATATCCCTGGAAGGATGCACAGACCTCTACAAGCTAGACAATGGAACCCTGACTGCTATTAGGTATTGGGATGAAATCCTTGGACCCATTGTCAGACCCTAGGCTGGTGCAGTGGGTCCGGGTTCCTCCTGGTGCACAACAATGCCCAGCCTCATGTGGTGAAAGTATGCAGGCAGTTTTTTGAAGGATGCAGTTCATTCGACACGGCCAGGTTGCACTTCAGACTATCCAGGAGTGATGCCCTGGTTCTGCTCTAGTAGGGGTTCCCCCAGGACATCATCTGTCATCTCATTAGGAGCATGCCCTGATGTTGTCAGACATGCATACAAGCATGTGTAGGCCATACAAACTACTGAGTACCATTTTGAGTTGCCACTATGGAATTTTGGCTGAATGGACTAGCCTGCTGCATCATTTTGTCGCATTGATTCTCAGGGTGTCTTTGAGTTCAATCCTCTGTTGGGTGATAATTTTCATTTCCATCAAACAATGTGGCATCCTTTAATTCCTAACACAATCCCCAGTCTATATCAGCAAAGATATTCTGCATGATTTTTTCCCATTGTGATCTAGGGGCAAGGGATACACTCTGCCGTGAGGGTGCGTGGTCCCAGGTAGCAGCTCAATGGCATAACTGTAGGGCCAACGTGCTGGGAGACTGCAAGCTTTGGCTTTACTGAAGACTTCCTTCTACTCGTTGTATTTTAGGAGGGATCACAACAGGAATATCTGGTTCAGTGCTCCATTGAGGGGGCAGTGGATAGCAGGGTTGGCTTTCAGACAATTGTCAGACCCCTGCACAATTTCTCTCTTCTTTTATGAGATGATACGATCATAGTTTTGCATCCAGGGATAGCCAAGCATGATTGGATATTTGAAAGACATGGTGAGGAGGAATGAGACAGAGTGCAACCTTTGGGCAGTTCAGGTAGGGATATTATAACCACTTCTCTGCAGTGAAAACATAGATCCCCCTCTTTTTTATCTCTTGCTCAATTACCTTTCCATCTGCACTTTACTCATCTGCATTGGCTCTGGTTCAGAAGCTTCTGAGTGTGTAAAACAAGCTTGTGTAATCAGCTATGTCACAAGTGTAAGGACCCAGACTAAACATAAAGCCATAGGAAGCAATAGCAGGTTTATTAAAAGACAGCAAAACAACGAAAAAATGGTACAGAGTGGGGAGAAAACAAAAACAGTCACCAAAAGCATGATCAAACACAAAACTGAAGATACTGGTCCACAAAGCACGAATAACTCCACCACCTACCAAAAAGGTAGTGTTTTTAACTTTTAAGAAAGTGTAAGCGTGGCAAAACAATAACTTGGCAGTCAGAAACATTGACCCGCAGGGAAGCTCAGCCAGAAGGCTCTATAAATAGGGAGGAGAAGCCAATGGGAAACTCTCCTCCCAAATAGAGCCAGGTGTATACCATCTGGCTGGGTCTCCTTCTTCTGTTCCTTCTACTGAATGTAGCTGTGGTGGCACTAGGGCGGCCCTTGGTGGCAGCTGACGTAACAACGTTATTAAAGTTATCCATTGAAATAAAGGATTAATGCGTGATTTGAGGGTCTGCTGCTCAAAACATCATGCTAGCTCAGTTAAAATATCTGGGTTGAATCCCTGCCAATAAGTGAACTAATGGTGGATTATTCCAGCCACTGCCAACATCCAGTGTGTGAAATTCAAGAGCATACTCTGCAGCACTTCTGCTTCCTTGTCTAACTTCCAGGAGCTGTTCTCAGATCCTCATTCCCTCAGGTGTATGGTCAACAACCAGAAAGCTACACTACAACAGAAAGCTTTTATATCTCTTGGGATCATACTTTTGGGGCATGGGCATAAGGGCAGTAAATAGAAAACCTGCACTGGTGCCGTGGGTTGGGGATTGGATTGTTCCCCTTCAACTCAGCCACCTGCGATCAGAGTTTGATGACAGCTGCTGCTATTCTAGCCACTGACCTTGATTTACCAAAAACTTGCTGCCAATTGAATCCAACTGCTGCCTCCATGGTTTACATAAAGTATTATTTCAGTGAGGCTGAAAACAACCACATGCAGACTTGTTCTTTTAATGGGAAGAAGGTTGAACACAATTATTATTATACAGCTACAATACATGAGGTAAAATAAAGTCGGGGAAAGACATGGATCAGGTGAGGCCTAAACTGTAAGCAGTGGCAGATAGAAAACAATGAACTAACAAAAGGTCAGAATATCCAAATAGCACACACCTAATGAAAAAGATTGGAAACAGACAGTGATGTGCTAGAAAAATGCTTTGAGTTAGCTTTCTGACGAGGTGCTCTTGAACTTGACCATGGATTCTGTGAGCCTGAGTCCATGTTCTGCCTGTTTCCAGAATGTAGTGTTTCTGGGAACTGCAGTTTGTGTATTCTAAATTATATTGATGTAAACTGTGGCAATAACAATAATTATTATAAAAAATAAAACAATAATAATAATAATAATAATATACTCCTGTAAGGTTTTAAAAGAAATAAAATTATTTGCAAGGCAACTTCAGCAAATTGTTGACATGCAATGTAATGATCCCACACAGGTCAAGAGCAGATATTTTATTGTAACACGGGACAGCAGAAACAAATACAGAGTTCATAAATGAGGTAATTAGTCCAAAAAAACAAGTGATATAGAGATATGCTGATGGACCTGGGCTCAGACCCTCTCACTCTTGTTAAACCAGGTGTTGACAGCGGGACTCTCTGTGGGCAAGGCGTTCCATGGGTATAGCAATGACTGGTGACCCAAGATTACCTCAAATGGGGTGAGACTGGTAGAAGTGTATTGGATGGAGTTCTGAGCATATTCAGTCCAGGGGATGTAACAAGTCCATTCTTGTGGCTAGTGCTGGCAATAGAGTCTGAGAAACTTGGTTAATTCCTGGGTAACTCGTTCAGCTTGACCATTAGCTTGAGGGTGGAACCCTGAAGTTAAGCTCACTGTGATGCCCAGTTTGTCCAATAATGAGGACCATACTCTGGACATGAACTGCCATCCACCGCCTTAATCTGGAATGAAGACTTCATCATGGGATGCCATGTGTTTCTGTGGTAGCCCGGTTGATAAAGGTAGCAGCGGCTCCGGAGTCCAAACGAAACAAGACAGGTTTGGGCAGATGATCTGAATGGGCAAAGTGAGCTCATTAGGTGTTAGGGGAACAGTGCTACTCACCGCATGCGGGGTGTGGTTTGGGGACCACCCCTGGCGTGAGTAACAGTAGAAAGCCTGGTTCAACAGTTCTCTATGGCATGACCACTCTCCCCACAGTAGAAACAGAGATTGAGAGTGGCCCTTCTTCTTCTCTCCTTGGCTGACAGGCGAAGAGGTCCCAGGACCAAGGGTTCTGGCTCCTCTGGATGGCTCTTTGGCAGGACGCTGGCAGGATGGTTACACAGCAGGCTGTCAATGATCAATGAAACGAGCATAAGACCGGGCTTCCTCACCTACGTGATGCCAGAGAGCGGTTGCCCACTCGAGAGCCTTACTGCTAATGATCATGGCTATCTTCTGCTGGTCAGTCAACTCACGGTGGAGTATGAAAAACAAATTGCACTGGAGGAGGTACCCTTTGGGACTGCCTCCATATCGCTCTGGGAGGGCAAAGATAACGCGGGTCACCGGTGTGGGGACGGCTTCCAGGTGCTGCCGGGTTGCCTCCCAGTGGTGTATGATGGCTTGGACCTCCTCCAGCTACTGTGTGTTGTGCAGTAGTATTTGCTGTAGCTTGTGCGTGTCTGTTGACTCCTTGATGGCGGATCAATCTGTAATTATCCCACACAGGTTGGAGTCAAGAGCAGATATTTTATTGTAACTCAGGACAGCAGAAACAAACAAAGAGTTCATAAAGCTCAGAAGATATCCAACATCCTGATAAGGCCAAGGGCTAAGACACTCTGGCATGGGGAAATGGGGAAACAGACAAAGAGCGAAGAGATTTGTTTTGACTGACGTAGAGGCAGAAGGACGAACGTTGATCTGTGCTGAGGAAGAATGGGCCTCTTTTATATTCCTCAGTGCTGCTTAATGAAATAATCAAGATGGCCACCAGCAGGTGTGCCCTCTGGTGGCCATGGACATGACATACAGCTCACTGCCTTGATGCTTACAGAGTTATCCATTTAGGGTACACAAAGATCCCAAACTAGTGGGTCTAATTGTGATCAGTGGTAATTTGTAGGGTAGAATAGCCACTTGTGACCTGCCACAGGTACTAGCTTTAGAAAGCATCAATTAATCTCTAGCATTGCTACTTGTTAAGTGTTAATTTGGCATGTCATATATTTTGCCTCAGTGGTTGTACTCATAATTGTGC
Source organism: Leptodoras nelsoni (assembly GCA_028566375.1). Classification (NCBI taxonomy): domain Eukaryota; kingdom Metazoa; phylum Chordata; class Actinopteri; order Siluriformes; family Doradidae; genus Leptodoras; species Leptodoras nelsoni. The sequence continues at coordinate 5,123 of JAOVVG010133209.1, read as the reverse complement.
AGAATTTCTTTGTATGTTGTAAGATTACCTTTCACTGAAACTAAAGGGTCCAAGCATGTTCTAGAGGCACGGTTTACCAACAATGCAGTGGGAAACCTCAAGTGGCTGGCACAGAGCCCTGACCTCAACACCACTGAGCATCTCTGGGATGAACTGGAAAACCAAATTCACAGCAGACCTTCTTGCTGGATATCAGCCCAACCCCTTGTATTCATATAGCTGAATAAGTACAAATCCCTGTAACCACATTCCAAAATATAGTACAGCAAAGGAGGAACAACTCAGCAATAATGCCCATTGGTTTGGAATGGGATGTTTAATATTCAGGAGGCTACATACTTTTGGCTATAGTATAGGTAGATAGCAAGCCAGCCAGCCCGAAAGAATGCCTAGTACTGAATGTGTACTGCCTATGTGTACTACATGCTTCTGCCCACCACAACCCTCCACATTTGGCCGTTCTATTCTCAATGAACCTCTACAGAGAAATAAATAAATAAAGGCATGCAAAGCAAAACAACAGATCATATCAAATTATGCTGGTTTACATCCAGGACAATATTGGTTTTGGTGTTTTATATCTTCTGTGGTGCAACTGGAAAAATACTTTCAAATTTAATATTACTGAATGTACAATAAATACTAAATCAATTATTATCTTAATAAAATGTTATAATTAAATGTTTTTAATCTATTACAGGAAACTACAGTGGAATCATGTCTATAATTCAGTATAGTTGCCTATTAATAAAATGTCCCTGTAAAGAGAAAAGAATGTCAACAACTATTAGTATTTAAATACTAAGATATTGTCATTGTGCTCGGTGGGTAGCACTGTCGCCTCACAGCAAGAAGGTCCCGCGTTCGATCCCTGGGTGGGGCGGTCTGGGTCTATTCTGTGTGGAGTCTGCATGTCCTCCCCGTGTCCACGTAGGTTTTCTCCGGGTACTCCGGTTTCCTCCCACAGTCCAAAGACGTGCACGTTAGGTTGATTGGCATTTCTAAAGTGGCCCTAGTGTGTGAGTGTGTGCGCGATTGTGCGAGTGTGTGTGCCCTATGATGGATTGGCGCCCTGTCTAGGGTTGTTCCTGCCTTGCACCCTATGTAGCCAGCTAGGCACTGGCTCCCCTGTGACCCTGAAAAGGAATAAGCAGCCAAGAAGATGAATGCATGAATGAATGAATGAATGATATTGTCATTGTAATTGTACACATACAAGAGTCAGTGTGTGGTTCCCTGCCAAAACTATAATGCATAGACGTGATATTAAACAATTTACTTCCATAATTATTTTGTGCATTTTGTGCAATATTAATGTCTGTCAGATGCACTATACTGTTGAACTCAAATGAGGTGCTTTCATAGAGTCTATATCAGTTACAACTGATATATAGTGCAGTGCAAAATCCCAAAAATCCCAGCAGTGTAAATCCCAAAAATTCCCAGCTGAGGTTCTATTACGAACTTCTTTTCATATCTTCTTTCCTTAATGAGCTAGTCATGGCCCATATTGCTTTAATATATGCATTATGGGTATGTTCAACAACTAAACAAATTTTTGAACTACATATGGAACTCAAATTAGGTTATTGCTGATGTTATGACTGTTAAGTATAACCAAGAGGTAGATTTTCTAATATGGTATATTTCCTAAACATAGATATGTGTTAGTATTTCATATGCATTAGGAATTTTGTTTTTGAGATTTGCTGCCTTCTTAGCTGTTATCTGTATTGAATTGATACCCTCTAGGCAAGCAAGTGGGAGAAAGCCTGTATAAACTAGAAAAATCCCACAGGATTCCTGTTTACCTTTATTCTTTAAGAGGGATGGGATAACAGAAGGCAAATGTTAATGAACGCTGTGAGCATGACTGTCTGTTGACTCTCAATGACACTCTTCGCCACACGTTATGCTTCAGTCATGTTTGCTGACAGCTTGGACTTCATGTTTCACTTCTTTCCCAGGGGAACTCTGGGGAATGCTAAAGTTGTCCCTTTGATGTCTGGTGATTTATGCCAAATTGTCTGGGATTTTCATGCATGGTGTACCTACAATACAAACAGCCGATGTATATTACTGTGTATTGGGGAGACTTAAGCCAGGAGCAGGGCAGATGAGTGCCCTAGGCCAGACTCTTGTCTGTGATTTGGTCAGTAATAGTTATGGAATGGCCAGCATGGTGGCACAGTGGGTAGCACTGTTGTCTCACAGCAAAAGCAGACAGGTTTGATTCCTTGGCTGTGTCCAGGTCCTTTCTGTGTGGAGTTTGCATGTTCTCCCCATGGCTGTGTGGGTTTTCTCCAGGAGCTGTGGTTTCCTCTCACAGTCCCAATATATGCAGGTAAATTGCCCCTTGATTTAAGTGTGTGTGTGTGTGTGAGAGAGAGAGAGATAGAGAGAGAGAGAGAGAGAGAGAGAGAATGAGTCTGCCCTGCATTGGACTAGATAAAGAATTGTTACGACCCCTCTCTAGGGAGAGAGAGGCCTATAACATGCTGTAAGGTCTGAATGAGTGGATGTGTGTTAATGTGAGGCAGCAATGGAGAGAAGACCATAGACACACTAATCCAGTTTCAACATTTATTAGGGCCACACTGTTCTATTGGTACAGGGATACACAAAAAAACACAACAAAAAACCCCACTATAGACTGTATACATATGTACAAAGTGGAAGTCAACCAAACTAATCCAAAACCAAAAAAAGAAAAAAAAAGTGAACTTAACTAAGGACAGCACCAAAACAAAGAACATTAAAAAGAAAACAGGTCCTAATCTAACTAAGGAAAGTCACCCTCTAACTAAAAAAACACATGAAAACAAAAGGACCAACTACTGTAATCCTAACCTAACAAACAAATCATACAGAAAATGGCACCTAACCCTTATCTAATGTGTTTAACAATGTATGAGTTGAAATGTATGAGCGTGCTCCTTCTTACCTGTCCAGCTCCTAAAAAGAATGTACAATGAAATTAAAGCCCAAAATAAAACTCTATAGTTTTTAGGAGTTAACTTTCAGCTTGGCATCCACATGGTCGACTACCTCTGATGTTCTCTTCTCTCCATTCCTTTCTAGTGGCCAACTTTAACAGATAAAGCTCCACCCACTTCTCAGGAGCAGCAGCAGAACACCATACCTCGGGCAGCACCTATACAGCAAAAATACAAAACAGGCCCTACAGCCATAACTTCTGTGTGTTTTTTCTCAATTATGCTTTGGTACTATATAAAAACTAGACCTACAAAATAAATGTATAGTAAAATAACAAATATATTAATGCCTTTTTGATGTACTCTATTACCAAACCCTTGAAAATAATATAATGGAAAGATTCAGGAACACTTTGCTCCCAAAAAGCAAACAGAACACAACAGAATTTCTAATGCCAAATCTACTGCCTATGTGTGTTAACTTGATCCCACAACACTCCATATTTAGACCTTCTATTGTCAATAGACCTCTACAGAGAAATAAATAAATAAATAACCTACATAACAACAGATCATGTCACATCATGCATTCTTTTTAGTACTACAGTAGAAACAGTTCTATATAAACATAACACAAAAAGTAAGAAATTTAAGTTTGGTAGATTATTTCTTTGTTGTACCAATACTTTTTGGCAATACATCTTATACTATTGGAAAGCCTGTTAATTTTCCTTTTAAATGCTGCCACATTTATAAGGAAGATGCATTAGTGGGATAAACAGTAGAGCTGAGAATGTGGGTTGCACCCATGGAAAATGTGCCAAATCTTCTCTGCCATTGCCAAACAGATTATTCTGACATTGACTCATTTAGTGTTTGGTGGATTGGATGATTGAAGTTTGAAGAAACAAGACATATTTTATTCATTTAACAAACAGGAGCCTCAGTAGCATGTGGAAGAACAATACACAGCCACAACAGCCTGGCACCTCCTCATGCTGGTCACCAGCCTGGTCACACACTGCTGTGGGATGGCATACCATTCTTCAACCAGCATTTGTCTCAAGTCAGCCAATGTGGTTGTGTTGGTCACTCTGTCAGGAACAACATACCCAAGCTAATCCCACAAGTTTTCAATGGGGTTGAGGTCAGGACTGCTGGCAGGCCATTCCATCCTCTCCACTCCCAAATTCTGGAGGTAGTCTCTGATAAACCCTGCTCTGTGGGGGTGAGCATTGTCATCTTGGAGGATAGAGTTCGGTCCCAGACTGTGGAGATATGGGATTGCCACTGGTTGCAGAATTTCATCTCGATATCTCTCTGTATTGAGATTGACTCCAATGATGACAAGCCTCGTTTTTCCAGTGAGGGAGATGCCGCCACACACCATCACACTTCCTCCACCAAAAGATGTTACTCTATCAGTGTAGCAATTCAGCATAGCTTTCTCTACATTTTCTTCACACTTTATCCTTACAATCCAACTGCCTTGGCAGAATCTGGACTCATCGCTGAACATAACATTCCTCCACATTTTCAGGTTCCAGTGCACGTGTTGCCAACACCAGTACAAACGGGCCTGATGGTGAAGGGCAGTCATGGCAGGCCTAATGACAACCCGATGAGACCAGAGATCGGCAATCAGGCACCTGATTGGCTGCACCTGGGGGTACCAGAAGTTTATAAATATGATATACACTGATCATACACTGATCAGCCATAACATTACACTGACAGGTAAAGTGATTAACATTGATTATGTTATTAAAGTGGCACCTGTCATGGGGTGAGATATATTAGACAGGGGGAGTACAGTCAGCAACCCCAAACATGAATGGTCTCAGGATGCTTTACTGTTGGCATGGCACAGGACACATGATAATGCTCACCTTTTCTTCTCTGGACAATCATTTTTCCAGATGTCCCAAACAGTCTGAAGGGGGCTTCACCAGAGAAAATAACTTGACCCCAGTCCTCTGTAGTCTAATCCCTGTACTTCCTGCAGAATGTCAGTTTGTCCTTGAGGAAGACAATAATTTCAAGCTCCACCCCCATTTAAAAGGAACCAGTCTGCCCTTCTAAATCAATCAGCATGTCAGAGTGATATCACTTCAATTCAATTCAATTCAATTTTATTTCTAAAGCGCTTTTAACAATGGACATTGCCTCAAAGCAGCTTTACAAAGA
>JAOVVG010132632.1:0-12923 GCA_028566375.1 Leptodoras nelsoni | reverse complement strand
GCCGCAAAAGGAGGCCCTACACCATACTAATAAATTATTGTGGTCTAAAATGACAGGTGTTTCATTGTCTAACCCATGTGTGTGTGTATATAATGGTCAAAATCAAGGACCGCTGTAGCTGGGCATCTTGCGTGTGGCTGTAAATCTGATGCAAGTCAGGTTACATAACATTCTTGGTACACAGTGTTACCCTGTTTGCATTCATGCAAGGAGCTGCATGTCTCTAGAGATTACTTTTTTCAGCTGTGGGGCTGTTAGTCATGTGTACTGAAGGATTGATTTATCTGAATGTGACTGGTCTGGGATAGCGGGCGTGTTACCTTCCCTTTATTTTCAGAGGAAGTGCTGCAGGAAATAAAAGAAAGGTGTGTAGAATGTGATTGACTCCAATCAGGTTTTTACATGTTAAAATGTAAACAAGATGCCAGTTTAATCCTTGGCCACCGTTTTTAATTACAGTTTTGCTGTTTTTCTTCTTTTAATAAACTGTGATGTTGTCTTTACAGATGTGAAGGCTAATGCTTTCCTAACGGTGCATACGATGTCTCGTAAGTAGGAAGTACGTTTTTAGCGTTCCTTTTCAATTTGCACTCGGCTTGATGGGCAGTGTAGGTGGTCGTGTCCATGAGTCTTCCCTCACATTGTATTTATGATCGAAGCATTAGTACTAATGTAAAAATTCTGATCATGGTAACAGGAAGTGTACTTCCTGTTTCTGTGATGTTAGTTTTGCATGTGTATATGGTTGTTTTGCAACATGCAAGCTTTAGACATGCTCCACCCTACTCAAGATCAGCCAGACAGCACCCAGAGCTGCAGCTCGTTCATGTGGCTCATATGATTTCTGTTAAGACATTATACTTTTCCAGTATCATTGTGTATCAAAAAAGTATAAAAAAGGGCCAGTGCATGAATTTCTTCCACTCTTGTGATTTTGTAATGTCAGTTATTTCTTTGTAGGGTTCACTTTTTCACTCTACTTCACTTTTCTCTACCTGTGATAAGCACCTTATTTACCACTTGTGGGTCCGTCGTTCAATCGCCTAAATAATGGCTTGTTCCCACCAGCTTTTTATATTGTGAGAAGAATCACTCTAAGCCGTAACGGCATCCAAGGTCACCAAAATACGGGTAAAATACAGAAACAGCATTGTGCAGCCTTTGCACACTGAGGCATACCAAGCATAAAACAAAGTGTCACATCAAGTTCAAGTCAGGAACGGGAGGAATCAACATGAATCAATTGTAGTCTTGGAGACGCACACGTGCACACACAGCAGCAGTGAACCATGAGTAAAAAGCGAATAACAGAAAACACCATGAGAAATGGTAGTATGTGTGTGCTTGATGCAATCATGTGGTTAATTTAGATCTTTAATGTACTGGGTCAAATTTTAGGAGAGTCAGAAACTAGAGCAACACTATCTTGAGAAATCATCTGGTTTGTCATGAGAAAGTGGCTAATTTGATCAAATCTGGGTTTTATGTTAACCTAACCATTACCTTCCAAATAAAACCATTGTTTTATAATAAAGGAGGCACTGTTAATATGGTAATTGGGTAAAATGGTAATCATTCTAGGTCACAGGTGGGTAGCACTGTCACCTAACAGCAAGAAGGTCCTGTGTTCGATCCCCAGGTGGAGCAGTCTGGGTCCTTTCTGTATGGAGTCTGCATGTCCTACCTGTGTTCACGTGGGTTTACTCTGGGTATTCCGGTTTCCTCCTACAGTCCAAAGACATGCATATTGGGTTAATTGGTGTCTCTAAAGTGCCCCTAGTGTGTGTGAGTGCTTGTATGTGTGCCCTATGATGGATTGGCGACCTGTCTAGGGTTGTTCCTGCCTTGCGCCCTATGACGCCGGCTAGGCACAGGACTCTCCAGTGACCCTGAACAGGAATAAGCGGTTAATGGATTGATGGATGGATGGATGGAAACCATTCATGATTTCAAAATCTTTGGCTAGTTCCTTCTAAATTTGCAAAATGATTCACATTTTTTCATAATCTGTGGTAACTATGACTAATATAGTATATCAGGCTAAGGTTAGTTCTACCTTGGAAAAATAAATGCAATCTGGTAAACTGTGTCAAAAGGAAGCTTAGTGTTACCTCTGTGTGTGTCATGCAGATGTTTAAGTTGAGTTATTAAAATTTGGTTTTAATGTTTGCCTCATGGTGTTAAGCTAGATGAGCACAAGGGAAACCCGAGTTGCTGGATTCTGTACTTGGACAGTGAAGCTGTGGTATACATGCTGGTAAAGGTCGTCGTGTGAGTCATGTAAGCTTATTGCAAATCTTATGTACTGCACACACAGGCCCTATCACATTACCTAGACCCTTACTGGAGTGAACATCACAGCATCACTGTCCGAGAATACTGTAACTCAGGATACCCATGTGCTCATCCAGCTTAACACCATGAGGTAAAAGTTAGCCAAATGTCTCAAAGACCTGTTACATTTTATATACTCTACAGCTATGCAACAGTAGCTCTAACTAATCCAGGTTTATTAAACCTAACAGAAGGAGTGAAAACATGCTTTAGTCACCGTTTGAATTATTAAGACTTTAATAATTGAGGGTTTGAGGGTTCCCTGATGGAACTGAAGAGACTGAGCCCTGCTAAGTCTTAAATGTAACATCATTAGCCAAGTAAACAGGAAGTAGTAGTTTTATGAAAAATATTTATTATTAACAGAAAAAAATGTTTTAAAGAAAACTTGAAAAACAATTGGTGCAAGAGGGTCTGGGTGAGGTGGTCTTGATCTGGTTCCAGGCAAACTCTAGTCTGGTTGCATTAGTGTGTGAAAGCAGTTTGAGCCAAGGGCAGGAATGAAATCAGACGTGCCTTGTTTTTTGAGGTATGATTAGATAAACTGACCCATGAGGTGCAAACCGAGCCAAAGGACAGAGCTGAAGCTCTGCAGAAATGCAATATTCTGGATAGACTGGTGAACAAAAAGAGAACATAAACACTGGATAACAGTACACACACACTTTTTAGCTGGTTATTTATACAAGTAATTTACATTTATGGCATTTGGCAGACACCCTTATCCAGAGTGACTTGGATTTATCTCATTTATACAGCTGAGCAGTTGAGGGTTAAGGGCCTTGCTCAAGGGCCCAACAGTGGCAGCTTGGTGGTACTGGGACTTGAACACCCAACCTTCTATTCAATAACCCAACACTTTAACCATTGAGCCACCCCTGCCCTAATTAATTAGTAATTAACTTGGTGAAGTCCATAAGAAGTTTGGAGCTGAGAACATAGTGTTCAGCTAACTGACTGGGATTATTTTTTTATGCTAGGATTTTCAGCGAGTGAGCAGACACTAGTAGTTTGTGGGGGATTAATTAACCTTGACCAAGACCGTGCGAGTCTAGTTCAGCTGTCTCAGCCTGTGAAAAAGAATTTAAACTGGCATGTTTACAAAAGTGAATATGTATTTAAAAAAAAAATTGCACACATCCAAGTGTTTGTCCCATATTTTCCCTTTAGTTACCTAATGTACATGTCCAAATGTTTTGGGAATCATTTATATTTTATTCATATTATTTTGGGGGGAAAAAACAAGGTTAAATTTTTAGATAACAAAAATGTATATTTATCCGTTCAAGTGTTGACTGAACATTCACTAAAGTGTACTAAAGTAAATAAAAGTTTGTGGTCCATCTTTCACACCGTTGTGATGTTAGCCATGCATGCTTGCTTGTATCTAAACAAACGAACACCCTGTTGTGTTGATGCGTGACGTCACGTAAACAGGTCCTGGCACATAGCTGCATTCTTCCTTGAAGATATATAGCTCTTGTTTACAATAATGACTCGTTATCGCTGTTGCTTGACATTTTTGGATTTTCGGTTTCCTACCCTTGTTTCTTAGGACAGACAAAGGTGTCGCTAGAGTTCTGTATGAAGGTGACCTCCAAAACTGCTATGAGAGAAAGAATAAGACAAGATATAAAAAAAATTCCAAAAGCAAAATTATAATACTAACACTAGTAATATTATATTTCAGAAAATTATAATTAAAAATAAATAAATAAAAGCAAGGTAAGGCCATGGAGTTTAGGTATAAGAACCTTGCAGTGATTGAAAAAATGTTAATCAATCAGCAACATTAAATTTGACATGCAAGATGGGTGAATCGGAGATACAAAATTGCCCTGATGGGAAAAACTTGTGTATCGATGTAACCTCGTGCTTGTTGTGTAGAGCCACTGATGCTGAAATGACGTTAAATACCAATAAACAATAAAGAAAACAAACTAATGAATAGGTCTTGGTGCACTTAACCTTCTCAACCTCTATCAAACTAACTTGCATGTTACAGTCTATACATTCAAGATGTATAATGTCAATGAGTTTTGAACACGCATTAACCATCCATCTAGTGGAATCCCTCATTTGTGAACTTGCCTACTCTACATTTTACCCTAGCCCATGCTAGTTAAAACATGGACTTCTGCCTAGAAGGAACAAAGGGTGTGTTAAAGTACTAGCCATGAATTTGCAGTGGGGCCAAGATTTAAGTGTTTTGGGAGGACTGCAAAGCTGATGTGTGTCAGGTGGAGATGAGGTTTGGAAGATGGGTGATGAGGTTTGTTTACTTGGGTGCTGGACACCTGTTTTTTGAAAGGAGATGCATCACACTGACAACTTGAGTACATTCTTTGGTGCGGCGGGAAGAAAGAATCTTGTTCTAGATCTCCTGAGACGTCCAGGCAATACCTACAAGGTCTGGAAAGTAGAGAGAAAGAAATTCCCACGCTCCATAGGGCTTACACATGGGGATGGTGGTTCAAGGTCAGTTAGAGTGGGATCTCAGATAAACAGTAGAACCTGTTTCATTTGCATTCTAGCCTTTGCAGTGGCCAGACATTTGTTTTTGTGAAACCCTGCTGAAGTGCCTTGTCACTGGAACAATGCAAGCAAGTTTGGAGCAACAAGACTCAGTAAAAGTGCATCAAAAATGTTGAAGAAAGGTTATTGACAAGGTTATTGAGCCTGTAATCACTCGATTGTCTAACAAGAAAGCTAGAAAAGCAAGAAAGTTCCTAAACAGAGTGATCACAGGGGAAGTACAATCCTGAGACAAAAAGTCAAAGTGTTGAATGGCACATGGCAACACCACCTCACCCAAAAAAAGCTCACATGAGCAAAACAAAAAGTCACTGTTGTCTTTTGATTCTCAAGGAAAGAGTTAAAGACTAAATACTTTGAAGTATTTGTTTTACCTTGGAGTTTTGGAAAGTTTGAGGAAGAGGGTTTGTGTGTGAGCCATCAGATTACCTCTTCATGGATCCTCCATCATGATAACGCACCGAGTCACACTTTACTGGCTGTGAGATTTTTTTTGGCAGAACAAAAAACCACCACCACATTCCGGTCTTTCTGCATCCATCCTATAGCCCTGACTTACCTCTGTGATTTCTTCTTGTTCTCCAAACTTAAAACACATCCCCATGCCTAAGCCCTACAGAGCATGGGGGTTTTATTGTCATTATTTACCTTGTACGTTGGACAGACCTTGTACGTCAAAAACATAGTTTAGATGTTGTTAATGAGATGAAATGAGTATCAAATGTCTTTTATTTCTTTGAGTTTCAGGCATTTTACTTATTCAGCTCAAACAAGGGTTGTGCATTAATTGAAGTAAACCTCGAATGTCTTGAATTATGTAATATGACAGAATTTTTTTTATGACAGTGGTTTATATGGAGCATGGTTTCACCTTAAATGGTTTTCTCTCATGTTCTTCAAATGAGAAAACATAGCACTTCAGTCTTTTATTCAATAAAACTATGTATTCATATATATTCCTCTTCCCAAGATCAAACAAAATTCACACACAGTCATGACTTTCCAAAGTTGGCTTCGGAGAATGATCAGAAGCGCTTGTGACAAAGCATGAGCCAGAAATGATTCCGATTAGTCCTACTTCCTCCAAAAAAACGTTAAAGGATGAAATGGGGAAAATGTGTTAACACCTTCAGCTATTTACATTTTCTCAAAGGTACCTAGCGCCAAGTGCTTGTTCCCATAAGAATTTCTGACACCCTTCATAAAACTATCTGCACAAACATTGCACCCACATCATTCTCAACACTTTTTAATTATTATTATAATATATCTCTAAGAAATACATGCCTAAATTGATGCTTCTAGGGAATAGTTTAAGTAAATGCAAACACATTGTGATTTGTGAAAGCCTTTTTCCCATTTACCCTTAGACCTCAAGGACGTAATGTAAAATTTAATAATGTTTGCGTGCTGTATAAATATATGGTTGTAAGTGTACACTTAAAAATTCTTTTGTCATACATTGGAAAAATCAAAACACATTCGACACAAGAGGCCCATGGTCATTAACCTGTACAAAGCAAGTAATCGATGTAAATGGGAGCGGCATAACGGCAAAAGCCCAGAGCATACACTCTCGTCCGGAGCTAGTGCTTGGTGGACAGAGCACTTTCCTCTGAGTGTGTTACACTGCTCCAGGACATTGGATGAGCAGCAGTTTGAAGATGTGGGAATTGGGCATGAGAACTTTTTTTTTTTTTTTTTTTTTTTTTTTTTTTTAAATGAGATGTCAAAAAATAGTTTTTGTACAACATGAGGCTTTCATGTTTGTAAATAAACTTTCAATCACCATTTTTATAGCAAGCTACTTTGAAGGGTTTCTAGAAAGCAGTAGTAAGAGAACTGTACAAAACCCAGTGCCTGTACTTTATAAAGCATCCACTGAACATCTGGCTTCATGTGGTGTCAAAGGATGACAGAATCAGATTTTTTTTGGTCATGCACACCAGTGGTATTTCGGAAGGCGAAGGAAAGTTATGCAAGCGCCATCTCACTTTCTGGATCCAACTAAAAACCACATGGACTGAATTATGCACAAACCTAAGAATATAAGAGCTTTTAAGTATTCTAGATGGAAGAATGCACTTCACCGTACGTACGGGGAACGTTTGAATAAAACAAGTTTGCTTGTATTATTTTAGCTCCAAAGATCACTCGAGTATGAGGCGTTTACATATAACTTTTTATGAGGGGTGCCAATAATTCTGGAGCACACTGCACCCTGATAGACTCTGAACTGCAGAGCTGACCTGCTATCCTTGACTGCTGTTCATATGCTTTGTCTTTGTCTATCCTTGTTTGGAATATTTACGAAAGCTCAGCTGGGTCGGATCAGCACAAACGGGATGCATGTAACCAGAAACTATGGAAGGGCCGAGTCAGCATTTTTGCAAGAACTTGGCCTTGCTCTCTGAGGCCCGTTCAGGGAATAATGAAAGTTTTGCTAATTAGTTATTATAACTATGCTGACTGTTGCAATGCACATAAATGCATAGAGCTCAAAGTTTAAGCTCACCTTGTGTCAGCACGTAGTGAGCTATTACCTATAGCATAGGGGCACACCTCTTCATTGAAATCTCCCCGCTGACCCCGAGCTTCACTGTTTTGTACACTCTCTCACCTCCACACGGGGACAACCTCTGGCATGGAACAGTGAGTTCAAGTGCCCATTTTCCACAGTGGAACAAGGTGTCCCAGTACGTTTGGAGTTGTATGCCAAGCGTGCTTTCTCTCACACAGTGTCTTTCTCCAATTATGTGCTTGTAAGTATCCAGACATGGAGCAGGGTTCCAGAAATAGTAGTGGGTGTGCATATTGTCTGTGGCTTCTTTCAAGAGATATTTCCTAAGTTGGTGCTTTGCACTGTCTATCCCATCAGTCCATATTCTCCCGTGGGTTTTCCAACTAGTCGGTTATTAGTCTTTATTTCGCATAAAGCATGATCCTTAGCCATGTCTTCAGTGATCGTAATGCCTATCCATGCCATGAGTCTCCACTCTTACATTTTAGAATGATTTTTTCCCCCCAAATAGCTCAGAAATTATGTAGATTATCGGAGACCCCATTCACACCTGGCATTAACATGAGTCCTGGGTGATCATGTTGCAAGTGGACAGCTCTAAAGACATCAGTTCTCCACATACATTTCAAGTGTTTGGATCTTGCTTCCCTGCTCTGTATGCATTTAATTTCTGAATGCATAGACCAAACACTTCCTGTGCCTGTTCTGCCTGAAATTAAAAGAAAAGTAAGAAATCAAAACAATACAGCACTTTAATATGGCACCATTAACATGCTACGTCCATATACACGGAAGACATCAGTTGAGTGAGCTGTCCTTTAATGTTCAGTTCAATTCAATTTATTTCTAAAGCACTTTTAACAATGGACATTGTCTCAATGCAGCTTTACAAAAAGATAAGAAATCAGGACATGGCCTATAGGCCTTGTCCCTAACAGATATTCCTAATGAGCAAGCCGGTGGTGACGGTGACGAGGAAAAACTCCCTCAAATGAGAAGAGGAAGAAACCTTGAGAGGAACCAGACTCAAGAGGGAACCCATCCTCATTTGGGTGATACTTGATAGTGCAGTAACAAATGTTGCTCATGACACATTCATGTAGAGGTTCTGCTAAAAGACTGTGGTCATATGCATCCCAGACCACCACCGAATGTGATCCGAGCGATCCGATCTCAACTCGTCTTCTACGTGTTTGAGTGCGTTCACACCTGGATTTTGCGGTGACCATTTGTGATCAGATCACACAGGACACATGTTAATGCCAGGTGTGAACAGGGCCTTTCTGAAATAGTTTTTCTCACACAGGCTTCATCCATACAGCATGAGTCAAAAGAGCACCAACTCCATCTTCTTATTTGCAGCACAAAAAGAATCACTTTCTCCTCGACACATTTTTGTACAAGCCTTTGCGTGTGCATTGTGGGGTCGCCAAGAGCATTTCAGAACACACCGAACATGCATTAAACATTTACACGGTGTATGTTTGAAGGCGAAGTAAGAGTTCTTCACAGCGGGGAGGTCAAAAGTCATGTGTACATTTGCGCACACGCATGTAAATAATGGAGGCTTAACAGCATGAGAGTCCATCTGTGTGTAGGTAATCCCAGGGTGTTTGATTCTGCACTGTTGTGAAAGGAAGTAGTTTAAAATAAACTTTTTTATTGAAGTCATTGGTGTTGCCAAGTGTCCTTCATGGCATGTGCATGACAGGACAAATCAGTAGCCCATGTCCCTAGGGGACACATTTGTTTGGCTAGACTTTTTTAATCATAGTGTCTTAAAGGACAAAGTATGTTCAATAACCTGAAAGCCGGAAAAATCCCTATTCCTTATTTTTGTAAAACAAAAGTATTACTGTAAACGTTTTGTTTTCGTTAGCCTGAATAATTAGCAGGCATGAAGAAACTTTTTGGAATCAGGAACACATAGGCATGTGGAAACACTGACAAAGCCGAGGGCAATAAACCTGTATAACTCTCCTGCTGGCACAACATCCAGTCACCTCGTGGTTATATCAGTCATAGGAAAACAAAGTCACTAGCTGGAATTAATTAATGTCACTTTTGTACAATGTGGGACAAAGCACCACATTTTATATGCAAGCAAATTGCTTTTCATAGCTAAACTTGCCTACATCACAAACATGGTGTACTTTTTTAGAAACATTAAGAGAAAAATAGTCATATACTTGTTTCCCTTAGTCTATACAGACCCATTCCAATAAATTAGAATATCATGGAAAAGTTGATTAATGTCCATAATTCCATTCAAAAAGTTAAACTTTCATAGATTATAGATTCAGGGCCCACAATTTAAATTATTTGAGTATTTATTTGTTTAGTTTTACATAATTTGAAATCCACAAAAACAGGATTTCAAAAAATGTGAATACTGTGGAGAAATTGGCCCATGAATGTTTTAAACTGCGAGAGACACACTAATCGTCTACTAAACTCAAAGCATGGGTAAGCCACAAAAGTTTATAGCTGACTTTTCACAGAGTGCTGTGTCCCAGCATATCAATGGAAAGTCTAGTGGAAGAACAAAATGAGGCAGGAGAAGATGCACCAGCAAAAGAGATGACTGTGGGCTTCAGTTGATTATCAAAAAGAGAAGATTCAAGAATCTGGCAGAGATCCAGAAAGAGTGGACTGAGGCAGGAGTCACAGCTTCAAAAACCACCACATTCAGACGCATCCGGGAGAAGGGCTATAACTGTCAGGTTCCTCGGGTCAATCCACTTCTGAACCTGAGCCAACGTAGGAAGTGTTTCAACTGGGCCAAAGAGGAGGGCTGGACCGTTGGCCAGTGGTCCAAGGTCCTCTTTACAGATGAAAGTTAAGTGTGCCTTTCATTCAGGAATCAAGGTCCAAGGGTTTGGAGGAAGACAGGTGAGGAACAGAACCCAAACAGCTTGAAGTCCAGTGTGAAATATCCATAGTCAGTCCTGATATGGGGTGCAATGTCTGGTGCAACACTGTCTCCACAATATTCTAATTTTTTGAATTCCTGTTTTCGTGGGTTTTATGAGCTGTAAGCCCAAATTATGTAAAAATAAACAAATACTTGAAATCATTTAAATTATATAATCTATGAAAGTTTAATGTTTTGAATGGAATTACAGAAATTAATCAACTTTTCCATGATATTAACATTTTTTGGAATGGGTCTGTATTCGGTCTCAATACTTCATTACATTTTGATCCTAGTCAATTAGGCTTCCTGATGAAGCTTTTACTTGCCCAGTGGACTTGCTAAAAGTTTTTGTCCACTTCACATTATGTACTTCCTTTATTCCTCCATCATTATATTCAGTTTTCCCCTTGCTATTCAGTTATCTGACTAGTTCTAGGACTGCTTATTTAAAAGCATCAGATGAATCACATACTTCTGCAGAGGAGAGATGCATCCTGGGAGCCAAGAGCTTGGTTAAGAGGCCTCTGAATCCTCAGACATGTTTTATTAAGGCTACAGAAACATGTTTTCTCTCTTTGTGTCTGTATAATGAATGTATGGACTTTGTCTAAAGGCCTCTGCCATGACCTCTTGCTTCACTGTTCAGGCCCAGAAACACTGAGACAGATTTAGAAAGGTCGCTATACGTGAGTGAATTGGATCATTGAAGCTCAATGAGCAGAGAGACGCCTATGGCCTATGGAGCTCGAGTGTGTTTTATGGTGAGAGACTCACTCTGGGGTTGTCTGTGTAAGCATGTGTGTCTAATGAGGTCTGAATCCTGAGTACAGGATGAGCCAACATTGTGTTTTAAGGTAATGCTGTAATCACATGGTTAACAAGGTAACGATTCCTGATCCCTCAGTAAACAGTTCACACCGTTTTTACAGCATTTACATTCGCACGACAATAGGACACAGTGTAATCGTCAAGGATCATATGAGTTAATGAGCTGTCAGCATTGGTTAAAGAGTTACAGTGTGTGTGCTGTGTATTGGTTATCCAGTGAGGAAAAGCAACTTTAGTCATTTAGATACACCTTGCTTACAATATAAAATGGCACTTTCTGAGATTCCCCTTTTTTATCTGGACACTAAACACTTTTTTGTAAAATGTTTATAGTAGGGTCAGTCGGGTTTCCTATTTTAGAATTTACAAGACTATTGTACACTATTGTACTATTGTACACTCTGACTATTTCTCTAAAATTAAATATTATGATGCCAAAAACACAAACGGAAGTCAATTGGAAATCACAGTTATGTGGAATTTTCGAGTAAAATGACAGGAGAGAATACATTCAATATAAGTGTTATAGGGTGGGTGGTTTTTAGGTTAATATAGTGTTTGACACAGTGATGGCTAATATTTTTTTCCCTCCTTTTTATGGCTTGCTTTTATTCCTTGGGGTTGCTGCATCTCCATCTGGTGCAGGTTTTTATGCTGGATGCCCTTCCTGACACAACCCTCCCATTAGCCGGGCTTGGGGCTGCACTGTGTGTGCAATGAATCCCTTAGTGTCTGGGTTGAGCAGCGGGTTAAGGGCTTTGCTCCAGGGTCAAACAGCCACAATGTCAGGGCTTGAACCCCAACCTTGCTAACAGCAACCCGGCGTCCAGCAGAAACAGCAGTGTCCTTGGTCCAACTGGCCAATCATCTTTGTATCTTTGTAATGTTATACCATAGCTAGTTTTCCATATTTTTATGCATCCTTTAGCATGAGATCTGTCTAATCAGGTGAAAATAAAATATACCCTCTTTGAATTCTGTGGTTTTACATATCAGGACATAATAAAAAAAAACATTTATTCCATAGAAGTTCTTAAAACCTCGGATGAACAACACAACAGATTCCACCATGTCCTTATTTATTTAACAAAAATGAAACCAAAATGGAAAAGCCATGTGTGGAAAAATTAAGGCTGTTTCTCAGTCTTCATACTTGTCTGTACTTGAGAAACATTCAGTCACAGCCCAAGTACTGTTCTGTTCCAAAGTCTGCATCTAACCAATTACAGTTCAAATGCCCGGATGTGTTCTTGCTCTGCCCATATTATCAAGGATGCATCGGGAGGTGAAGGGTGTGGACTTATGTTATGAAATTAAGTTATAAGTGTGAAATTTATAGTTATAATATGTGAACATTTTTTCAGAGATGTGCAATCACGCTAGCAGGTGACATCAAGTACACTGCTGTTCCAATTGCAGAATGACCATATAGTGTCCTTCCGTCCTCAGGATTCTGTACTTGTGACTTGAACTTACCAAGTACGCAAGTCCAAACTTTGTGTACTTTGTATTCAGAAACGGCTTAAGTATACTTTTACTGCTTCGATCGGAATTAAGAGGTTATGTAGCAGCCAGGTGCTACTAATCAAATGTCCTTGATTATTTGATCACCAGCAAAGGATCACCTCTATAAAAGCAGAAGTTTTGGAGTATTCAGTCTGGAGTATTCAGATGCGTGTTGCCAAGGTGGAAAGCCATCAAAGTGAGACTTATTTGTCACTTGTGCTTGCACACAGTGAAATTAGACCTCCGCATTTAACCCATCCGTGCAGTGAGACACACTAGTGA
>JAOVVG010132343.1:0-12926 GCA_028566375.1 Leptodoras nelsoni | reverse complement strand
AGGAAAGCACTAAACCAACTCAGTGGAAGTATGTGGCATCAGAAGACAATCCTGCTGACCATGCGTCACGAGGACTAGGAGCACAGGAGCTCATTGCTTCCAACTGGATGTGTGGTCCAGATTTTTTCTGGCAGGAAGAACTTCCAAGTCATGAGGTAAAGGTGTGAGAGCTTGATGCTGAAGACCCAGAAGTGCACAAGGTCATCGTGCACTAGACCTCAACCACACCAGATCCACTCACTAATCACTTCATGAAGTTTTCAAGCTGGACGAAATTAGTGAAAGCTATCGCCAGACTCCAGAGATTTATCAAGGAGTTTAAGGCTGCAATACAAAGAACCAATGAAGCCACAAGTCTTGAAGAAAGGCAGGATGCAGAGTTACCATCATCCTTATAGTACAAAGAGAAGCTTTCTCCAAAGAGATCAAGGATCCTCAGAGTGGGAGGTTGGTTAGAGCATGCTGCCATGCATCCACACATCAAACATCCAGTCATTCTACCAAAACCCAGCCACATTACAAGGTTATTGATTGAACACTATCACAAACAAGTGCAACATCAGGGGCGTGGCATGACCATAAACGAGCTTAGATCCAATGGCATCTGGATCCTCGGATGCAGTCAAGCTGTATCATCGGTCATCCACCACTGTGTTAAATGTAGAAAGTTCAGATGTCATACTGAAGAACAGAGAATGGAGACAACAACTCCCTTCACTTACAGTGGGATGGATTGTTTTGGTCCATTTTATATCAAAGAAGGTAGAAAAGAACTGAAACGTTACGGACTACTGTTCACATGCTTGTGCTCTCGTGCAGTGCACATAGAGTTACTCGAGTTACCGTTGATCTATCAACGGATGCCTTCATCAACTCATTACGCTCCTTCATTGCCCTACGTGAAAATGTTCGTCAACTCCAATCAGACCAGGGTACCAATTTTGTTGGAGCCAGGCGTGAGTTCCTAGAAGCGATTAAGGAGATGGATCAGGAATGTCTTAAACAACTAGGCTGTGAGTTTGTCATGAACCCCCCTTCTGCAAGCCATATGGGCGGAGTTTGGGAAAGACAAATCCGGACAATTAGAAGTGTGCTATCATCCATTCTAGATCAGTCATCCCGAATACTTGACAGTTCATCCTTACCTACTTACCTTTATGAGGTTATGGCCATTGTAATCAGCCGACCTATGACAGCACACTTACTCAATGACCCTGCAGGACCTCAGCCTCTTTCACCCAACCTACTTTTGACAATGAAATCATCAATCATCTTGCCTCCACCTGGAGACCTCTACCTTCGCAAGAGATGGCGTAGAGTTCAATACCTGGCCAATGAGTTTTGGCATAGATGGAAAAAGGAGTATCTCTTGAGTTTACAACAACGACAATAATTGCACAAGACAAAAAGAAATGCAAAGGTCAATGACATAGTAATTGTACAAGATGATACGGCACCCAGAAATGAATGGAAGCTGGCTAAAGTCACCACCGTGTATCCAGCTGAAGATGGATGCGTGCGTAAAGTTCAGTTATTGATCAGTGACTCTGCATTAAATGACCATGGAAAAAGACTCGGCAAACCAGTTTATCTGGAGAGACCTATCCACAAGACTGTCACATTACTTGAAGCTGACTAACATGACTTTAGCATAAGTTAATCACTCATAGAAATATTGTTTAAAATCACAAGTGATTTGGTGGGAGTGTAGCAGCTGTCAAATGCAAAATATATTTTGGAATAAATAAATAAATAATGTATATATGTTTTGTTGGATATACTGTATTATAGAGGGGGAACTTGTGTTTTTGTTCCGTTTGAGTTGTGATTGCTGGGGGGTTTTTTAAGCACACGTGAGAGGTCAAAGGCCAAGACATATGCGCAGCAGTTAGCGCATACATGCTGCAAGAAAGAAGGGAGAGAGGACGGTGAATGTGCGGGTTGGACTTGAAGAGTGAAGAAAGCTGTTTACCCCTTTCAGGTGTGCGGCCAATGAGTTCTGTCGGCTAGTTTGAGGTGACGCAAAAAGACATATTGAAGACCTTGTCACCAAAATAAAGCCCGTTTAACCAAAGAACAACTTGTGCCTTCTTTTGAAACTTGGAAGGAGTAACAGCAGGCTTGGTAGCTGTGGTTTTTTAGCCTTAGCCTTTAGCTGTGCCTGTGTAGCCTACATGTCTTCTACCTTGTCAGCTCTGTCCATTGTGTGTGCTGCTCACTCAAGGCCGGTGTAGCTGGGCATTTCTGGTTGGAGTCAGTGGAGTAACAATGTAGAAGAAAGCCTTGCTTACAATCTTGTTGTGTAGTTGATCTGTATATTTAAGCTAAATACTACAGCTAAAATAAATAATAAATAGTGTTGATGGCAAGAGGAAGATCTGTCACACTGGCACCACCTGGTTAATGGACAGATCACCACAATTAGCACATTTAAGAGAAAGGGACTCATTTCAATAGCAAACAGGACAAATGTAGTGGATTGGGGATGTCCCAGGGAGAAAATGACAGCACCATCATGAAGGCAGCAGTTGTGCCTCAAAACATCTGTGCCTCAGTTGTAGTCCATCCGTGATGACGTGCTGTCCTTTGCACAGTTCAGTCATGGGGTTGTCAGTTTTACAAAGCTTGGGCTGGTGGTCTTAGATGCAGTATCAGTGAGTAAAACCATTTTTACTGTTTATAAACTGGAAGCAAATGAAAAAACATCTAATGGTAAGAAAGCAGGGGCACACATGCATGGTTGTGACTGTTTGTAAATGTCTGTTGTATGTTGGTTAATTGTGGGTTTATCCTCAATTTGTCCACCAGGCCCACCCCAGTGTTAGTTATGTTCAACAGACCAGATGGAATTAGCTGATTATGATCTTTCAGTGAGAACATTGTCTGATAATGACTGAGTTCTCTTACATGTTCCAATTTGGATATCTTCATATAAAGCTGAACTGTATTGAGGGGGACAAGGAAATCATCGAATAGTTTCCAGGTCTGTCCAGTTGCAGAAGCAGTTCATGAACATGATGCTATGCGATTCAGTGCTATGTGGCACACAGAGCTTAGCAATGACCTAGTAAACATTAGCTCAATGTTGCAACTTAGATATTTGATATCAATGAACCATTTTGTAATCAGATCTCTTCACCTTAAGATCTTTGTCCTTTTGTCCATGCGATTCTGTGATGTCCCAGAGATCCCGTTTCTTTCTTTACAGAAGGGTTTCTGGCCACATTAGCTGCAGTTACATGGACAATAGTTTTATAACCCAACTGAAATCAGTCTCATTAGTTATTCCAACGTACCGATATTTATTGTTTATCATAAACATAACACAACCGCTCAGAGGGGGAGCAAAACAAAACTAAGAACCTTGAACATAAACATTGACGTAGCAGTGGCGAGTCATAATCCACAACAGGACAGTCCGTGCTCCCCTCTCTGGCTCCGTAGTCTATAACGAGAAACACAACGAGTTAGTCAAGTTTAGTCATCTCATCATTAGTAGCAGGACCCGACACGGAAGACAGGAGTCAAAGCGTCGTCAGGGTGGGCTTCTCCCTCACCGACGTAGATCCGGGACCCGACCAGGAAGGCGTGAGACTTTGCTTGGCTTTGGCTTTGGCTTTGGCAGGGTCGCCGTCGCGGTCTTGTCCCAGCAAGACGTGCGAGATTTGCACTGATGTTCGCATCGGCATTGACCTGCCCCGAAGCTTGGCCAGAAGGCGCCTTAAATAAGGAGGGTGAGCCAATGCTAGCTCACCTCCCAAATCAGGCACAGGTGGAAGAGGTCTGGCCGAGTGGAGCCAGAAATTGGTCCACCTTACCCGCGGCGCAAGCTTGCCGAACGAGTCAGGTGGTGGCCTCTAGAGGCCGCTGTCGTGACAGGAACTAAAGTACATAACCTCTCTCAACCTGAATGAAAATTCCTTTCCATAGGGACAGACTGGACCAGTCTAATCTGATTGATTTACATTTATTTTCACCCCACAATTCATTGAAAAGGAACGATTTTTACTTTATTTTATTTAAATTTAATTTAATTTAATTAAAAAATTGAGCTGTTATTCTGATTATAATTTCAATATTATATAATCCATAAAAACATTTTGCCTGTCTTCAACATACTCCCATATAGATATGGAAGCACATCAGGCTTTCATG
This sequence comes from Leptodoras nelsoni, assembly GCA_028566375.1. Classification (NCBI taxonomy): domain Eukaryota; kingdom Metazoa; phylum Chordata; class Actinopteri; order Siluriformes; family Doradidae; genus Leptodoras; species Leptodoras nelsoni. The sequence goes on along the minus strand of JAOVVG010132343.1, from coordinate 8,771 downwards.
GTGACATTGAATCTTAGATCGTTTTGGTATTGCTATTGTTCTCTGGGACACTGGTTCTCCCGCTCATACTTTCTGAAACAATGTTTTACATTTAATTGTAATGAGCCCACACAGGCTGGAGTCAAGAGCAGACTGTTTATTTTCATGCAGGATATTAACCAGGTAGACAGAGTTAAAAAAAAACTAGGCACAGAGTCGAAAAGGCAAAAGCGCAAGGTCAGAAACAAAAAAAAACAAAAGGCACAGAGATTCGTCAGGACCACCAGCGTGGAGTGGGGAAGATGATCGTTGATCTGCGCTGAGGAGTGCTGGATTGGCTTCTTTTATACTCCTCAGTGCGGCTTAATGATCTAATCAAACATGGCCGCCAGCAGGTGCGTCCGAGTTGCAAGGCCCTGTGGGAGACGTAGTTCATGCTTGTAGTCCTCCCACAGGGCATTTCAGGAGCCTCTGGCGGTCATGACATTAATAATGACTTGTGTAACTATCTCTCACTTAAGGTTTAATTTCTGAAAACCAAGATTGATTAGTGAAGACCAAAAAGGGGTATGGAAGTGTAATTGTGGGTTTAGTTTATATATTTAGTATATATATTTGTTTATAACTTATCTGTTAGGTATTTGTTTCTGCATGTCTTTATGCAGATTTCCTCCTTTTCATTTATCACCTTGTGTATTGTGTCTCCCTAGCTTCCTAGCCTCACCTTTTGTTCCTTGTATAGTCCCCCTAGCTTTCCCCCCCTTTTTGTCTCCCTAGCTTCCACCTAAACCTTTTGTGCATCTTCCCCCCCTTCTCTTGACCATTGTAGTCCCCCGCCTCCTTTACTCATTCACCTGGACATGGAAAGCATGTAGTCAGCACTCAGACGTGGGATGCTTGTGTGCGGAAGGTGCAGGCTCTGGGCATGTACCCAATCAGATCAATACCAAAAATACCTGTTAACCAATCACTGTCATCTGTGCCTTTCTATATAACCGCTGTGCCATCCTGAATAAAGTAGGGAAACTTTGATTCACTGCATACCTGGTGTCGGTGTCTCATTGATTCCCCCGAGCTCGAGCGCAGGATGGACGGAGGAACCGAGACCGAACCGAGAATGAACCCAAAAGATTTAAGCGACAGATTTTTAAACCTAACATTATCATTATTGGAAAGAGTAGAAAATGTTTTTGCAATTGCCATAATAATTCATAGTTAATAATAATAATAATAAAAATAATAATAATAATAATAATAATTATAATAATAATTTGGGCAGGAGTGGCAGAAATCTGGTCAACAGCCATATGCAGCCCACAGTTGATTAGTTCAGTAATACTGCAGAATCACATTGTACATTTTTTTCACTTTTCCCTTTATCAGCACTTTGTCTCCTTACAGGGATCCCACCATGTCTCACTGGGGTTAGAGCTGCTCACTCTTGTTCTCCTCGGACGGACACATCAGCCACAACCCCTCACCATCTGTGAAGGTAAATCAGGTGACTGCTGACTCCTAATGATTAATCAGCACACAAACACAACCGCCTAAATAAAAGGAGGATTGATGAGCAGTGACAACTGCAAATGTTGGGAACAAAAGAATGGACAAGTGTATTTGACAACATATATTTAGTTATAACTCATTTTAATTTCTATCAATTCACTTTGTTCTTTCAGGAAATGTGAAACAGGAGGAAATTATTGCAGAAGACGCGCTGAAGACACTGTTCAGTAAATTACTTTTCAAATTCAGACCTTTAGACTCGTGGCTTGGCTGTATTCAGATTGTACATGCAACATTGAAGGCTTTTGAACCAATGTTGGGAAATTATGGAATAATCCCCCACCTGGACAACATCTGCAGGAAGGAAGTGAAGATAACTGTGTGACCAAGCAGATATTCTTGAAAAGATAAAAGAATTCATTTCTTGTAAAAGTGTTATCCAGCCAGAATGGAGTCGTTAAAAGAAAAAATAGCTCAGGTTAAGGAAAGTCTAATGGAGCTTGAGAATTTGTTTAAGGAGGGCAAAGATCGAAATGATGATAAAGTGAAAGACATGGAAGACAAGATTCGCCGTGCTTTAGATGTACCACGGGAAAGCTGGATGAACACTGGTCAAACTTTGAAGGATGTCACAGAAAATGTGCATAAACTGCTGGAAAACCTGAATTCATCAGTGGTGATTTCAGAGATGATTTCAGATAAGGATGTTCTGAAGAAAGCATCTGGGGGTCTGGCTTTGGAAGGGGTTTACAGAACCAGGAATCCTGAAGACTTCCTGGTGAAAAGAGAGCAGCTAATTGACATTCCAGAGTCATTTTCACTTACCAGCCCAAAGCAAAACACCAGGTACGAGCAGAAAGAGTTTTCATCCCACAAATCTGAAAGAGTTTTCCACAAAGTCATGGAGAAACTGGGCTTTAGCTACAGCTGCTCACTCAACATTGGATTCAAAGGCTTCAGCTTTGGTTCTGGAGTAGAGAGAAATCAGTTCAATGAGAGAGAGGAAACACGTTCATCTTCACAAGAGGAGTCGTACATCCTCCACACAAAGTACAACTACATCCCACTTGCATCTGCATTTTTTCAGAAGGATGAGCTCAAGCTTTCCACTGGAGCTGTTACTGCTCTTAAAGAAATTGAGAAGGTTATTTTGCATTGTGATGATTACAGACAACAGATGAACACAGTGAGAAGATTTTATGAGAGGTTTGGGTCCCATGTGAACCAGGGCCCTCTACACTTTGGTGGAGTTTTCTGGTGGAGAGCTTCTGCATCTGGTTTCAGAAGTAATGATCTGTCAGAGGTAAAACATTTGGTTTCTGAATCTCTGAATGTTTACTGTGGTGCTGGATATGGATGTGGTGCACTGGGTATCTCAGGCAAAGCAGCAACATCCTCCATGCAGCTGAGAGGAGCTTTCACTGGGAAACACAGAGAAGACCTGATGGGTCTAGTGCAGCTGTCAGTCAGTAAAACTGGTGGTCCTCCTGAGACTGATGATCATTTGCTGTGGAAATCCCATCTGGTCACTAATAATAGAACCTGGAGTGTTATTGACAAAGGACCAACCCTGATTCCTGTCTGGGAAATAGTAATGACTTCTCACAGACAGGATTTCACAGATGCCTTTGGTTTAAGCAGAATATTGATGAAAGGATACTCAGATATCACTGAAGTAAATGTGGAAGAGGTGTGGGGAGAGAACATTCTTTCTGAAGTGGAAAAAGCAGAAACACTGATTCGGTCAGTAAAGACGTGGAGTGCCTCTGACTGTGAATCTCACTTGATACAGTTGTTGGACTTAAAAACCAGTCTCTCTGAGAAAACTGGATCCCACAAAACTTGGTTTCGGACATGTCTCTCAAATGAGACGCTGCAAAAATATCTGTGTGAAGTGGCTACAGTACACAGCGAGTCCAAAGCTGTAAACTTGAGAATTCTGATGCGCTCTCTGTTGGAATCTGATCTTTATAAGCTGGAGAACTTCCCGAACCGAAAGAAAATTATGAATTGGTCTTACCAGACTGAAGAAGACTGCCCTGGACGAGTTTCAGTGTCTGGATTCTCAGACCTAAACAGAATCTTGCAGTGTGTCAAAAAGGAACTGGAAGACAGCAGGTACTTCTTCAGTTCTGCTGAAAATGATCACAATGCAAGAAAAGGAGCCACAAACACTGTAACCCTCTCACTGAATTCATTCTGTAATACCTTGGAAGAAAATGGTCAAAAGGAGGCTGAGCTGTTAACCCTGTCCATAATCACAGCTGTAGGGTACATCAGGGAAAATAAGACATTTAATCATCTTCTGGATATGAATGAAATCATATTCCTGCAATCTGAACTGCAGAAAGCATTTACCACGTACTCTTCACTTAAAGAACAGTGCTCCATTAGGGCTCAGGCCTACATGCTGCACACTGCTTTGACTGTTTCCACCCACAAAAACATGAAGATCTCAGACGAAGAAAAGGGAGAAAGACTGCAGCTCATACGGACACAACTAAAGAACAAACTTTCAAGTCGTATTGAATCATTGATTGATAAAAGCCATGATGATTGGGAATCCCTGGAGAGTGCATTAGATTCCACTGTAATGGGAACCCAGGTGAGTGATGTACCCATCGAGGAGGCAGTCTGTCCACTGGAAAATATACTAGTGAAGAAATTGGCACCTTTATCTGAGGTTCGGACAACAGATGAGCAGAATACCCCAGTCAACAACAATGAAAAGGCAATCACCTTTATGGATTTGCTGCAGAAGTTGGGCCTACAAGACTCTTACCCCCAAAAAATGACAAAAGCTGAGGTTCTTGTCACAGACAAATTGTCTCTGAGTGTAGAAGAGCCCCAAACAGAGAAAGACTTGAGCACCCTATATCTCTACAAACTCATGACGCTGGACTACAGAGCCAGGTATCTGTGTGTGAAACCTGAAGCAACTGACATGGATTTGGAGAAGGATGGAGCAAATGCTGAGAATGATGATGATGATGATGACTTATTTGATTTTGACGATGAATCACAAACAGTGCAGAGCAGAACACCGGCACACATACACCCAATGGATGTGCACATGGCCATTTTCCACTGCTCCAATGACTTCTTGAGACAGTACATTTTTACAAAACACTCTGCTTGTCAGTTTAGTCTACCCTTCATAGTACCCAACCCCTGTACAGACCAAGTGGAAGTCCCTCTCTGGGCACTCCGACACATCAGAAAATCATGGCAAAGCAAAATACAAACTGCAGCTAGCAGCTGTGGTAAGTACCACAACAGACAAATGTTCAATACTCCAGTGCCAATTGTTTCTTTCATTAGACTGGGAGTTTCTGATTCCAACTCAAAGTCCCAGATATTGGATGGTGTCATTAGCAAACAGAAACACAGTGTGTTCTTCCACCGTCATTGCAAAGGCAGCACTCCAGACAACCTGCTCATGAGTGGAGTTGTGGAGATTGCATGGTACTGTCCTGGAGGGAAGGAAGATGACATATTTGATGAGTGTTTGGCCTTTCTGAACCTTCATGGTGATGCAGCAGAACATCCCAAACAGCTTGAGTTTCTTCAAGCAGTAAGTACGGTCATTGTGCTTCTGCTTTCAGAGCATTCTATGAGTGAAACTGTTAAAGAGATCTCCCAGAAACTGAACAAGTCTCCTGTGCCCGTGATTTGCATGTTCTCAGGTAAGGATAAAATTCAGAAGTCAAAGAACCCTACAAAGGTGAGGCTAGCTGCAAAGAACAGGAATCAGGCTGAATTTACAGACGAACTGATTTCAAGTATCAAACAGTGCATAAGTCAAAATAAACAGACTGCAACAATTGAAATGTGCTGTGAAGAGGCAAGAAAACGAAAGTTCATAGTTGATGAGGATAAGGAGTCGTGTAAAGATGGACATGAAAAGGCCCAGACATTAGTGTGTCTTCTGAAGGATGGAAGTTTATCCACCATCAAGAAAAGGATTTTACCACTGCAAGGTGAATTTTGGCATGATTGGTGCAAAAAGGACAAAGAGCAGTATCGACTACAAAGCAAAGAAAAGGAAAGTATTGAACAGCAGCAGAGTAAGATCTCAGCTGAAATGACCAAAATCCGGAGGAGTCAACTTCATGCAGCCAAACCTCTCAATGACTTCATGAGATCATTCCTGGAATGCTTAACAACTCCTGCTCATTTTAAAGACACAAATTTGTACATGTTGCAGTGGCTCAGAATCCTCCTGGATGATCTCACCACTGATGAGCTCGCACTGCTTGAAGAGAAGTATCACTCAACTTGGAAAGCACTGAAAAATGTACCCAAAGATAAAGAAGAATCTATTGTACACTCTCTGCAAAACAAGCTGGACAGGATAACTGACCAAATAGCGGCTACTACAGTTGGACTGCAGCATATTATGAGAGAAGTCAGCCAACTCTATGAAGCCTTTCAGATGTCGGCAACAGGAAAGAAAAACACTGAACAATACAACACACTTCCAAACCTAGGGGTGAGCATGCTGCTCTCTGGGTATCCACTTGAAATAATGGATGGAGATGCTGCCCATGTGCCCTTAACATGGATTAAAGCTGTCCTGACTGAGCTCAACAACACACTTGGAGACAAAAAGGTGTTTGTCCTGTCCATTCTAGGACTTCAAAGCTCTGGGAAATCCACACTGCTGAACACCATGTTTGGTCTTCAGTTTGCTGTTAGTGCTGGCAGATGCACCCGGGGAGCCTTCATGCAGCTTGTAGAAGTGGACTCCAGCATTAGAAATGACCTTGGATATGACTTTGTCCTCATTGTGGACACAGAGGGACTCAGATCTCCAGAGCTCAGCACAAATATATCACTGAGCCATGACAATGAGCTTGCCACCTTCATCATTGGAATTGGTGATACAACAGTAATCAATATCATGGGGGAGAACCCTTCTGAGATGAATGACATTCTTCAGATTTGTGTGCAGGCCTTCTTGAGAATGAACCAGGTTAAAATCACACCTAGTTGCATGTTTGTGCACCAGAACGTTGCAGAAGCATCAGCTGGAGATAAAAACATTGAGGGGAGGAGACGACTCCTGGAGAAACTGGATGACATGGCTCGATTGGCAGCAAAAGAGGAGAATGTTGATGGTATCACCTGCTTCAGTGATGTAATACACTTTGACATTGACACACAAGTTTTCTATTTCAAAAGTCTTCTAGAGGGAGACCCTCCCATGGCCCCACCTAATCCTTCCTATAGCCAGAATGTTCAGAAGCTGAAGACCAAACTTCTAACTGTTGCATCATGGCAGAAGAAATGTAAACTTTCCTCACTGTCAGAATTCAAATGTAGAGTTTCTGACCTTTGGAAAGCCCTCCTGCAGGAGAACTTTGTGTTCAGCTTCAAAAACACAGTTGAAATGATGGTGTACAGCTCTTTGGAAAATAAGTATGGAGACTGGTCATGGAACCTGAGAAAATATTCCCTGAGCCTCCAGACTGAACTGGAGAATGAAATCGGTAGTGACTTAATTCAGAATGTGAGTTTTGCTGATCTGACAGTAAAGTATAGTGAAGTCTACAACCCTCTGAAGACGGAGATAGAGACGTATTTCACCAAGGACAAAAACAAAGAGACCCTCATAAAGTGGAAGACCAATATTGACAAACGCTTTGAAAGCCTGAAGGGTGAGCTCATTGATGGTACACTGAAGAAATGTAGTGAATTACTTCACTCCAAGCAAACGAAGTCAGAACTGGACAGGAAGAAAACTGAATACACAGATCAACTGACGGAGCAGAGCAAAAGGCTGGCCTCTACACTTAAAACACAGCAGCCGACAGATAAACGGATGGAGCAGGAATTTGACAAATTCTGGGTTAACTGGACAACTGCAGTGTTGAATTCACAGCCTACTGAGCGCCATTTAAATGTGAAAGCTGTTGTGGAAAGCGTGCTCTTATCTCATTTCTCTAAAATAGCAAACATCCAAAACATAATTAAAGATGGATCATTTAGGTTTGATCCAAAAAAGCACATCAGTAAAAGTCTCTGGGAAAAAGGATGGGATTGGGTGCGTGGCAGAGGCAATCCTGCACATGATGTAGAGGTTCTCATAAACAACGTTAGGGATGCAGTACATGACTACATCACTGCCAAAGAAAATGCTACAAAGGATTTCAATGAAAATTTCATTTATGAAATATTAGCAGATATTGAAAAGAACATTAGTGAGTTTGAGGACACAACAGAAAAATATAAACTCACCAAAGAATTCAGGGTGCAGTTTTCTGTCCATCTTTGTCTCAGAAACGTTTCAAGATTTGAGAAGATGCATGAAGAATTCAAGAAGGCTAAAGATCCACTAACATATTTAGAAAGCCAAAGAGAGAAATATCTCCACTCTTTCAAAAACTACTGCAAAGGAGCCAGCTCTGTGAACATATTTGTTGATTTTCTTTGTAAGCACATCACCCCAGAGGTTCTGAGGGCAGCAAAAAAGAAAGTCAGTCAGCAGATAGCAGATGAGATGAAGTCCAACAATGAAGCTTTCAATGGCAACCGATCAAATCTTGAGTATCATATCCTGAAACATCTGGCGACTCAGGAGGATTTCAGCATGTATGAGGAGTATATTGATCACCCAAAGAAATATTTTAAAAGATTTATCCAAGAAAAGGTGGATGAATTTTTAAAGGATGACAGAAAGCTGCACACCATCTATCAGGACAATCTGACAAGCCTGAAAAATCAGATACTAACAAAAAGCACAATCATCAATACAGATGTAGATGAAAAGAAGGGCAATGCAAGCATGTGGCTTGACTCGTTCTGTAGAGGTGTGGGAAGTCTCATTACAATAAAGAAAGATGAACTGCACTGCATTGAACATGAAGATATCAAAGACTGGCAGTTCTTTAAAGATGTGCTGGCCAAATCCCTGGAAGAGATGGTTAAGGATGAGGAGATAAACATGGAGGAACTGAGAGAGGAACCTAACACAATTCTTTTTCAGCAGGCCCAGGGATGTTGGGCTCAGTGTCCATTCTGCAAAGCCATCTGCACAAACACCATCCCCAACCATGATGGAGACCACAGTGTTAAGTTCCATCGATGTGAGGCTCTGGCTGGCTGGAGTTATGTGGACACTGACAATTTTTCCACAAGTTTCTGTACCACATCTGTAAACAGTGATCAACGCTTCAGAACACATAAGGAGGGTCCATGGATCCCCTACAAGAAGTACAGGGATGCTGGAGACCCCTACAACAGATGGAAAATTACTGGAGATGAGACTAGCCAGCTCTACTGGA
>JAOVVG010130402.1:0-12950 GCA_028566375.1 Leptodoras nelsoni | reverse complement strand
TAGTTTCTTCAAAAGAGCCACCCATTGCTCTGATTACTGCTTTGCACACTCTTGGCTTTCTCTCAATGAGCTTCAAGGGCAACCTCCTTACTTTAAGGTATTAGTTTGGCCAGGCAGAGTACAATATTCCCAGTTGCCCCTACATCTGGATGCTTAAGTGGATGGGAAGCTTTCCCAGAGTAAACATAAAAGTTGTTTGGACTGTCATCTGATCCAGCAAGGACCAGTATTTGGTAACACCATTTTCTTTGTTTACGGGGTAGATACTGCTTAATTCTGATCTTGCCCATAAACGGCACCACTTGTTCATTGACACTCAACATCTCATGCACAGGAAGTTGTTTGAGCTTGGTGAGGATATGATTTAGGAGAGGCAAAATATTAAAGAGCGCATCATATTCAGCCATATCACTCGTGGGCTGACCATTGTTGTCACTGAAGTGGAGAAATCTTTTGATGACCTCCCACCTACAAGAGGCATCACTCTCACTGTCTATCTCACTGTCCTCACGGTCAGATGGGATTTCCCTAACATGCCAATCCTGCTGTTTTCTTTTCTTCTTCATAGTTTTGATACCTTCAGTGAGAATCTACAATGTAAATAGTCATGAAAATAAAGAAAACGCATTGAATGAGAAGGTGTGTCCATTTAAGAAATTAAATGTCTTAAAGACATTTAAGAAAATAAAATGCTTTTATTTTGACAATTTATTCATGTATTTAACTAAAAAAATAATTTGACAGATTTTTTTCACAACACTTACTAAATTAACTTTAGTAAGTTTATTTAAACTTGGGCTTTTGAAATATATGATTGAATGTTTTTAGTTAGCATTAATTTGAAAAATGGTCTTAGAGTTATAGTACTTCTAATAACAAAAGCTCTAGCTAAGAAATGGGCTAGCAGTTAAGGTAGCAACCTTATGAGTAGAATATCATTTGGTTCCTGCAAAGCACATGCAGTTGTGCAACATGCAAGATTGCCACGCAGCAATTTCCTGTTACTTAATCTTTCTTTTTGTTTGTTTTTTATTTTAGATGTTAACTATGTTAAAGATCATTTCCGTCTTTTACTGTTTTTACAGACATTTCCTGGGGCAGACAATTTAACTTTTTTTTTTTTTAACAGTTTTTATTTGCAGGTTGTGTTACAGATAATTACTGTTTTACAGTTATTTTCAGGTGCCCCCTGCTTTTACAGTATAAAGATACCTTGTTAAAAGAGCAATTGGTGTGGAAAATGGCTTCTTTGTGTGACCCTGCCTGTGCAACGTTACAATATCTTTCAGGCTTATAAAACATCACTTCACATCCGAGTTTTTGTATCATGTTCAGACAAATAACTGTGTGCACAATTTAATGAAGCTACAAAATATTAAATTGCTATTATGGAATTTTAATGTGTGTAATTCATTTCTGAATATGTTCCAAGGTTAACAGTATGTTTAGTTGGCCTTGCCAAGATAACACAAATCTCTGTCTTAAATAGGAAAGCCTGTACTCTTTGCCCCTGCTTGACATTCTGTAGGGCCCTTAAAAGGTGGGATTTAAACCATCTGCGTGCAGTTCTTATGATGCCAAGGTTAAGTAGATTGTCTGTGATAATCTGATGGTTCACTGTGTTAAACGGATCCAGCAGCATAAGAAGTAAGGGCTCACAGGCAGTTTCTTTCAGATCACGTTTTTTCCATAACTGTCAACAGGACAGTCTCAGTGGAGTGGCCACTCTTGAAGTTGAGTTCTACCAGTCATTCTGTCTCAAATCAAAAGTTGATTAAAAACAGCATGTTCAGAGTTTAAGTGGTGTTGTCAGTGGTGTGATAGCATGTGCAATTTTAGATTGGGTTGGGCCATTTGGTCCCCCTGGAATTGGCCTTAAATACAACCCTGGTTCTACACTGCTTTGACTGGTGTGAGGGGTGGGGGGTTGGTAGAGCATGCCTTTAGCCAAATTATTAAGAGTTTAATTTAAGGGGGTGAAAACAATTTACAAGAACAGTTTCAGGTTGCATTTCTTGATGCAGCTGCAGGCTGTGTTAATGATTTTCCAAATTACTCCTGGGCCCAAGGCTATGTCCATCACAGTACCATACGGATTTCTCAAACACTACCACCTGAGGGCTTGATGGTCACACACATTTGGCCTTTACATACCAACATTTCCCCTGACCCCCTGCATCTTTTCATGATATTATGAACTATAGATGGTGAAAGATGTTTCTTCTTTGCTGATGTGTTTTGGCTAGGTTAAACACTGACTCGTCTTAATAAAAGTTTTTCAGTATGTCTTACTCTATGTACTCTAATCTATGTTTACCTGTGGAGTAATATAGTGTAAATATCATTATAGTACAAGATATAACAAGATGTATTTGAGAGAGACCATACCTGGATGTACAGTCACTTACCAAAGTGAGTACACCCCTCACATTTCTGCAAATATTTTATTATATCTTTTCATGGGACAAAACTATAGAAATGAAACTTGGATATAACTTAGTATAGTCAGTATACAGCTTGTCTGGCAGTATAGCGTTACTGTCTTCTGAAAATAACTCACAGCCATTAATGTCCAAATAACTGGCAAAAAAAGTGACTACACCTCACAAATTGTGCCCAATTGTGCCATTGTCCCTCCCTGGTGTCATGTGACTTACAAGGTTCCAGATGTGAATGGGGAGCAGGGCTAAATTTGGTGCTTTGGGTGCGATTCTCTCATACTGACCACTAGACATTCAACATGGCACCTCATGGCAAAGAACTCTCTGAGGATGTGAGAAATAGAAATGTTGCTCTTCACAAATATGGCTACAAGAACATTGTTAACTCCCTGAAACTGAGCTACAGCATGGTGGCCATGGTCATACAGCGGTTTTCCAGGATGGGTTCCACTTAGAACAGGCCTCACCAGGATCAACCAAAGAAGTTGAGTCCATGTGTTCAGCGTCATATCCAGAGGTTGTCTTCAAAAAGCGATGCATGAGTGCTGCCAGCATTGCTGCAGAGGTTGAAGAAGTGGGAGGTCAGCCTGTGAGTATGCCGTACGCTGTGTCAACTTGGTCTGCATGACCGTCATCCCAGAAGAAAGTCTCTTCTGAAGCTGACACACAAGAAAGCCCACAAACAGTTTGCTGAAGACAAGCAGTCCAAGAACATGGATTACTGGCACCATGTCCTGTGTTCTGACATGACCAAGATAAACTTCTTTGGCTCAGATGGTGGCCAGCATGTGTGGCATCGCTCTGAAGAGGAGTACCAAGATAACTGTGTCTTGCCTGCTGTTAAACATGGTGGTGGTTGCATCATGGTCTGGAGCTGTGTGAGTGCTGCTGGCACTGGGAAGCTGTGGTTCATTGAAGGAAACATAAATTCCAAGCAGAGAATTATCCCCTCCCTTCAGAAACTGGGCCGCATGGCAGTTTTCCAACATGATACCAACCCTCCTCCAAGATGACAAATGTTTTGCTGAGGAAGCTGAAGTTAAAGGTGATGGAATGCCCAACTATATCTATTGAGCACCTGTGGGGCATCCTCAAATGGAAGGTGTCTAACATCCATTATAATGAAAGAGTGGAAGAGGATTCCAGTAGCAATGTGTGCAGCTCTGGTGAATTCCATGCCCAAGTGGGTTAAGGAAGTGCTAGATCATAATGGTGGTCACACAACATCTTGACACTATGGGCACAATTTGGACATGCTCACTGTGAGGTGGACTCACTTGTGGTGCTTACAGCTATTTACCAGCTAGATGTGTGTTGAGTTATTTTCAGAAGTCAGTAAATCTAGAGTGCTATACAATCTGTACACTGAATTCTCTAAGTTATATCCAAGTTTCATTTCTATAGTTTTATCTCACTAAAAGATATAATAATCTTTATAGGGGTGTACTCACTTTTGTGAGTGACTGTATTTGTGTTGGAGTTTCTTGACCTGCTCACTGTTCCTTTCAAAACTTCATTTGATAGGTCCGAGCAATGGTAGTCAGACTGATGCTTCCCCACATTGTAAAATACCAGGTTGTCTTCAACAGTTCTGTCTGAATTTATCTTGGTTTTTCTGCATTATCAGAAATGACCATGCCAACAATGGCATGATTATGGTCTTCACTGAGGAGTTTTCTTCTTCACCTAGATGGAAGAAGACATTACGCCCTTTAGAAGAACTTGTGGCCTACGGTTGGACATAAAAACAGGCTAGATGAAGTCCTTGTGAAATGCATTACCTACCTGTTAGTTTTTGCAAAGTCTGGACAATAGAAGTCGACAATCTGAGATTAGGCTGCACTCTGGATTCTAGTTTATTACATGGTCTATGATAGTGGCTTTTATTTGATCAGTGACAATAGCTCTTACACGCCTTTGAACACCACAACACATTCTTACTCTTCACCCCCTACTTCTTCCTCTCCCATGTCCTGGTCCAACTATTCCTCTCAGGCTAAAGATTTAACAGTGAGTCACGTTGTGATTTGAGAACAGAAATATTGAAATCTATTATTTATTTGGTGTTTTAGCTAATCTCTCTCGCTCTCTCTCTCTCTCTCTCACACACACACACACACACACACACACATACTCACTCTCTCTGTTCCTATATGTTGTTGTTTAACCACATTTACAGCATTCAATCCAAACCCCCCTTTTTATGAGTCCATGCCATTGACAGAACACCTGGCTATGTCTCTGATTGAGACTGGAATCAGCAGTGCTTGGCCTATTTTATACTACTTACATCAGCTATTTCTCAATGTGTCAATGATCTGTTCATTTGAAAATTATTATCATCTGTTTCAAAATAGCTTTGCAGCTGCAGTTTTTTCAGAAGTAGATGTTTTGTAATTTACTGCACATACTTGTGTTAATGGTATAGTTCACAATAGAAAGCTAAGCTAATAGTTGTGCTAATTGTGTTTAAAGTTTTGAAAATTTGACTACATCCTTTGGACAAAAGGATGTTAGTGATTAAAAAAAAAACATAATAAAAAGGCAATTGGCAATCATTCCCTGTCTCTTGCTTTATCCATTTTACTCAGCAAATGCCAATCCAAAGATGTCATTAATTCTTCTAAAAGTCCAGAGTCTAATGATTGTAGAATATACTGTACTTATAATATACTGTACTTTGCTTTGCAAATATAAATATACTGTATACAACATATGGTTGTATGGTATATATGTCAGATTTAGATATACAGTATATGATATTTATGATATATATGGTGAAATGATCAGCAAGCAAACCCTTTAAAAAAATTTAAAAAGTTGGGCCAGAGGAAATATAAGACGGAAAAGGTTATACAAGTAACACTGGAAGGTTCCACAAATAGCTATTTTAACTGGTAACAGGTGAGGCCATCAAGACTGAGAAGAAAAAAAACATCCATCAAAGACTTAGACTTTGCAAAGAAGGATGGGTCTTGATTCACCACTTTGTGGCAATGAGAGATTCATGAGAGAATTGTCAGTCAGTTCAAATACAATGTTTCTCAGTGCAAAAGCTACACTTTATAATATCATGAAATGACTTACAGAGCCAGGGGAAATCTTGGTGCGTTAAGGCCAAGGGCAGAACCCGCTGCTGAATGTGAGTGACCATTGAGTCCTCAGGCGGTATTGTTTATGAAACCGTCATGCTACCATGACTGACATAGCCATATGGACTCTGGGAGTATTTTGGAAAATCAATGTCACTTAACACAATCTGCTGTATCAAGAAATGCAACCTGAAATTATATTATGCAAAAAGGAAGTCATATATTAATTTTGCACAGAAACACTGGCGAGTTTTCTGGGCCTGAAGTCATCTGAGATGGATTGAAAGATAGTGGAAAGATGTGTTCTATGGTCTGATGAGCTCAGCCTGATTTTGGAAAAAAACGGATGTCAGAGTTTTTGTATGATGAAAAAGACCACCCAGAGTGTTACCAACGAAAAGTGCTAAAAGAAAAAACAGCATCTGTAATGGCATGGGGTTGCATCAGAACAGTTTTATTTGTTTTACTTGTATAATTTGACCTCTGTCCCAACTATTTTTGAGTGTGTTGCAGGTGTCAGTTTCTAAATGTGTTTCTATATAACAAGTTCAATTCTGTTTATCATTGAAAACACTGCAAATCTTGTTTTTGTACATTTATCAGTTAAATAATAGTTCAAGTGACTAACAAACAACATTTTTTAGTTGTTTTTTTTTCCTCACTAATTTAGTCTATTCCCACCCATCAGTGCTTCCCCCCTTGTCACACGACGAACTGCCAGTCAGGGCGGGCGAAGCCATCGCGTGCTTCCTCCGATACACGTGACGCAAGCCGCCGCCTCTTTTTGAACTGCTGCTCATGCAACTTTCGGGAGCGGTTAACGCACTCGGAGGAGAGCGCTCCTGCCCACCTCTTGTATGCATGAGCTCACAGACGCCTGTGATTGGACAGTGTCACGCTGATTGACATGGGGGGAGAACGTATGCTGCCCCTCCCACCCTGAGAGCACGGCCAATCTTGCTCTCTGAGCTCCCGGCTACGGGCAGCTATAGCATCACCTGTATTCGAACTAGTGATCTCCGGATAAAAGGGCGAACGCGTTGTCGTTGTGCCACTCGGGAGGCATTTTTTAGTTTTTATTGCATTTTTAGAAAGTGTCCTAACTTTTCTGGAAATGGGGTTTGTATGAATAGTTTAATGAAATTGTGTAACTGGTGGTAATCTCACCATTTTGAGACCAAACATGCAGTGAAAAACCTGACAGATGCAGAGAGGGCTAGGACTACCGAGGCATTGCTAGCTAAGCTGTCCTTTGGATATCCACTTCAGATTTTCCGCCTGACTTCAGTGCACTTGTTCAATTTTAGAGTCAAGAGCTACTGCTCTTGCAATTTTCTCACATGTATGCAAATTAACATCTTTCATGAATGCCATGATTGTAATGATAAAGTGGTGTTTTTTTCCCACATTCCCATATCAGTGGGTCCTCAAACCTTAGACTTTTTTGCTCTTTTCTGCAATAGTGGTAAGGCAGTTTCAGATAACCAAAACAAAAATCCATAAATCTCATACTGCTTGTTCCTGCCCAAGAAAATATTACCACAAGAGTGAAAAAACACAAGTATGTTACCATTTGGTCTCTTATTCCCACATAAACAAGTTGGATCTAAATGTGCCCCCTGCTCTTCATTTTACACTGCATGAGTTTGTGGACTTGTGAGGCAAAAATGGGTCTGTGTTAAGAAAGGCAGCATATTTTGGCCCCTAAATAAAAGTAGACAAAATTTTATGATAAAAAAAAAATAAATAGGGGTGGCTCAGTGGGTAGCACCGTCGCCTCACAGCAAGAAGGTCCCGGGTTCGGGTTTACTCCGGTTTCCTCCCACAGTCCAAAGACATGCGTGTTAGGTTGATTGGTGTCTCTAAAAGTGGCCCTAGTGTGTGAGTGTGTGCCCTGCGATGGATTGGTGCCCTGTCTAGGGTGGTTCCTGTCTTGCGCACTATGCTGCCGGCTAGTGCACGGCTCCCCCGTGACCCTGAAAAGGAATGGCCAAGTGGCCAAGAAGATGAATGAATGAATGAATGAATGAATGAAAAAATAAATAGGTGTATTAGTGAATCATATGAGTCATGGTTTTTGGGAGTGGCTAAGTGTGGAAGATGAATGTTAACTATATTGATGTTTTTATGCAGTGTTAAAAAATGTTTAATGAAAATATAAGCTAAAGCAAACTGTCTCCTGGGATATTTTTAATGTAAGTAAATGCCCTGAAAAGCATCAATACAGTCTGTATAAAATATTAGATCAATTCCAAATTCTCATTTCCATGTAAATAAAAAATACAGACCCACTAATAAATGTGTAATTTACAAAAAGGAAGCAAGTGTTCATAATTCAGTATTTGAATAATAGATCATGACGACCATGACCAAGATAAAGCACTTGAATTAATAAATAAATAAATGACTGGCTGAATAACTGATGAATGAATAAATGAGTGAATGAATGAATGAATTAAATGAATGAATGAATGAACAAACGAATGAAAACCGGATGAATGAATGACGAGTTAATAAATCCAAATTTTTTGTTTCAGTTGGTCATTAAAATTTGACTTCAGTAAATGTCGCCCTCTAGTGGTTCACGTATGATTTAATAGCAATATAGTCTTTCTGTGCTACAAAAACATCAGTTAAAATCAGTGATCTAATCTTTTCTGGGCAGGTAGTCACTGTGCTTTGCAAGGGTACTTAAGAAATAAAACGCAAAAGTCTCTACACACATACTAAAATAAATATACATTGATCAGCCATACCATTAAAATCATCTGCCTAATATTGTGTAGGTCCCACTTGTTCCACCAAAGCAGCTCTGACCCACTGAGTCATGGACTCCACAATAACTTTGAAGGAGTGCTGTGGTATGCTACAGATGCCTTATCAGATTAAGATCTGGGAAATTTGGAGGCAAAGTCAACACCCTGAACACTTTGTCATGTTCCTCAAACCGTTCTTGAACAGTTTTTGCAGTCGTCGGGAAGGGTCAGCATTGGCAATTTTACTGGTCTGTGCTGGTCTGCACAGCAAGCTATGATGCACTGTGTGTTTTGATTCCTTTCTACCATTACCAACATTAACGTTTTGAGAAATTTGTGCTCCTGTAGCTCTTTTGTGGGACTAGACAAACTAGCCTTCTCTCCTAGTTGAGTGAGCAGGTTCATTGGTTGTCCTTCCTTGGACCATATTTAGTAGGTACTAACCATGGTGTACCGGGAAGACCCCACAAGACTGGTCACTTTGGAGATTCTCTGGCCCAGTCAGAGAATCATCACATCTGTCTCTCTCACACACAAATCGATCAGGCATAAAATTATGTTCAGGACCTCCACAGGACCAGCACAGATCAGGTACTACTTGGGTGGTGGATCATTCTCAGCACTGCAGTGACACTGATGTGGTGGTGTGTTAGTGTGTGTTGTACTGGTGTGAGTGGATTCACAGCAATGCTGCTGGTGTTTTTAAAAATTGTGTTCACTTACTATGCATTCTATGAGACACATCCACCATATTTCTCCATGCTGTAGATGTAAAGTCAGAGACTTATGATTTATGATTAAAAAAACCTGACCTTGACCCCGGTCAGCTGTCTAACTATAGGCCAATATCAAAACTCTCATTTATCTCCAACATCCTAGAAAAGGTTGTAGCACAGCAGTTAAGCTTATACCTACATATTCATGAAATCTATCAGTCAGGATTTAGGCCTTATCATAGCACAGAGACAGCTCTGGTTAAAGTGGTAAATGACCTACTACTGGCCTCTGATCAGGGTTGTGTGTCTTTGCTTGTGTTACTTGAACTTAGTGCAGCTATTGACACCATCGATCACACTATTCTCCTTCACAGACTAGAAAATATGGTTGGAGTTAAGGGAATAGCCCTCTCCTGGTTCACGTCCTATCTGACTGACTGTTATCAGTTTGTAGATGTTAATGGTAAGTTCTCTAAATATACTAAGGTCAGGTTTGGTGTAACACAAAGTTCTGTTTTAGGCCCATTGCTCTTTTCTTTATATATGCTACCTCTGGGTACAATCATTCGTAAACATAGTGTCAGCTTCTACTGCTGATGACACACAGCTGTATGTCTCAGCAAAGCCAGATGAGAGACACCACCTTAATTAAGTTTAGGAATGTCCATTAGACACTGGATGCTGAATAACCTTCTTCTGCTGAATTCTGATAAGACAGAAAGTAAGCTTTCTGATCCCATAGTAACTCTGGATGGCCTTTCAGTTACAACATGTGCAGCTGTAAAAAAGCTTGGAGTGATTGTTGACTCCAGTCTTTCATTTGAAGCTCATGTAGATAGTATAAAAACTAGGGTAGTATTCTTTCATCTTAGAAATATTGCTAAAATAAGAAATATAATTTCACAGCATAGTGCAGAACTATTAATTAATGCTTTTGTTAGCTCTATGCTGGATTATTGTAATGCCTTGCTGTCTGGATGTTCCAGTAAGTGTATAGATTCCTTATAAGAACCAGAAGAGATTATCACATCACCCCCATCTAATACACACTGCATTGGCTTCCAGTCACATTTCACATTGATTATAAAATACTACTACTCTGTATTTCGTATTCTCCCACACCTCTCTCTTTCCTTCCCTTCCCCGTAGTGGCAGCTTAGTTGTTATGGCTATTCATGTGAAGCTCAGCTCAGGTTCAAATCACAGCATCACCAAATTATTGCTTTTAGGATGCTCAACTGCAGTTATATTTTGTCTCACTTGTATGTCACTTAGGATAAAATAAGTCAATATTAGTTAGGTATGGTGTCCTAGTAACTGTGCACGATGGCAGGAAAAGAGGCCTATAGAAAACTCAAGCACAAAGTGAAGACAGTTTCCTAGTTTTGGTGATTATAGACATGATCTGCACTTAGAGGTGATTGTACTGCAAATGAAACCACTTTCAGTGCATTATTTTAGAGAGCCAGCACCTCTCCTGCAGTGCTTAAACTTCTATATTTATGGAAGCACTTCAGTGCACAGCCTGGTACTGTTTCATGTGGACTTTACCTAGGGCAATTTTGCCCAGTATTGCTTATCTATTTACTTTATAGTTCTATATGCAGGTTATTCAAATGAGAAATTATAGCACTTTAGGATGGTTTCATGATTGGGGTGCCCCACTGACTTCATTACCAATATGTATGGAAAGTAAATGTTATAATGTTATAATGTCATAATTTGTCCATTATAATTTATGAAAAATGTTCATTTTAGCTTAGTATCCCATGTCATTCCACCAGCCCTGAATATTTGGAGTATTCAACATGTCAAATGGGCGACACAGTGGCTCGGTGGGTAGCATTTTCCGCATGGGTTTACTCTGGGTACTCCGGTTTCCTCCCACAGTCCAAAGACAGAAACTGAATGAATGCATTAATGAACATGTCAAATGTTCAACAGGACATTGTATCCTAAATATTGTTGGAACAAAAAATAAAAGTTTTCATTTAACGATATTAACTGAGGGGGTTGAAAACACAACACTATCAAACAAATGATAAATTCAACATAAAAGTAAAATCATTTGCGAGTCCTTAATGTCTTAATACTTGTAACATGGAAGAATTATAGAGCAAAAGAGAGAGATGGGGAGAAAAGAACACAGATTATTAGCCATGCTGTTTTGATGTAACTGTTAGAGAAAATGTACATTGTGTGCAGAGTGCAAGCAGGAACTCCAGCTATGACAGCATAAACAAAAGGAAGAGCTAGAAGGTAACACAGACATGAGGGAGACATAAAGCATCCAACCACTTCGCCATCAACTAACCTGAATGAATAATGCAATGACATTGTATTTCTTATTTTAGCAATGTTTCTGAGATGAAAGAAGGCTATCCTAGTAATGTATTTTACTTGAGCCTCACATGAAAGATTGCACATGATGTAACTGAAAGGCTATCCAGAGTTACTATGTAATCAGAAAGCTTATTTATAGAATTTCTAGAATCAGAATTAAGTAGAAGGAAGTAATTCAACATCCAGTGTCTGATGTCCTTTACACATTCATCAACGTTTATAAGCTGGTGTTTCTCATTTGGCTTTGCTTATACATACAAATGTATGTCATCAGCATAACAGTGGAAGCTGATGCCAGTGATCCTGAATCTATCTGCCTTCTGGACCTGCCTGGTCCACCCTGACGCCCACTTATGTTTATAGTTCTCTTCATGTGAAAATCACTTGCTGCTGCTGAGAATGGCCCCACACAGACTAAAATCATGATCATTTACAACTTTGCACAACTTTTCCCAAAGTTCCATAGAACCTCTGTCATCAGGATAGAACAGAATCCCCCCTCCCCTGCTGCTTCATCATAAACTTTAGGGAGATCAAAGAACTTAAATTATAGTTACTTTAAAGTTTTTTTGATAGAGTTTAAGAGTTTTCACTAGTGGCAAACGGCTTTTAAACAGCTTTTACAATCTTCAGGAAATTGATACAGACCCTACTACGCAGAGTCCAGGACATTCCTCCAGCCATAAAAGGAGACATCTGCCTGAATCTGCATGTATTCCAGGGAGAGCTTCAGAAGCAACCTGTCAAAGGAGAGAGACCATTTTCTCTATTGATGTGCTATGGAGCTCCAAGGAGTGACTGGCTGAGCAACAAATTACCACTCCTTTAGAACTCTCATTGTTCTGATCCCAATGCAGGGTGGCAACTAGAATCTAAAAATACATTTCCCCCTTGCATGATTCTTTAACAATTCACTTGCAGTAGCTATAGTTTTGTTCTATATTATCTATCATACAAATTAATTCACAATTCGCCTAGTTAAATGCTATCATTTATCTGTTTTAGATTAGAGGTATTCACAGGTTCACAAGGTGATTTACACAATCTATATACGCACAGCATTTCATCTAGTATGTAAGATACTGTTTGTCATTTGTGGGTGAAGTCTGTTTGCATGGTATTTCCATTATCCCTGCCTGGCATTGTGATCTATCAAATGGTGACTGGTTTAAATAAATTATTTTTCTAATTCATAAAAAGGAAACAGATGGTGTCCCATTCATTATTGTAATTTAATGTAATGTAACGTCAACTATTCTGGAAAGGATTCCCCTAGATTTTGGTGCTTGGCTATAGGCATTTTTGCTTATTCAGCCACAAGAACATTAGTCAGGTGAAGAGGCCTGAAGTGCAGTCAGTGTTACAGTTTATCTCAAAGGAGTTCGGTGGTTGACATAGTCAGACTGGAGCAGATTTGGACTTCTTAGTTCCAGCAAAGGGAAGTTGTAATGCTACAGCATATGAAGACATCCTGTACAACTGTGTGCTTCTAACTGTGTGGAGACAGTTTGGGGAAATACAGTGTACAAAAGTGAGTACACCCCTCAAATTTCTGCAGATATTTAAGTATATCTTTTCATGGGACAACACTGACAAAATGAC
>JAOVVG010129252.1:0-12962 GCA_028566375.1 Leptodoras nelsoni | reverse complement strand
AAACAAAAAAAGAAAAAAATTAAAAAAAAAAAAAAAAAAAAAAAAAAAAAAAAAAAAAATGAAAACACTAATAATAAATAACAATTTTTATTAATTATTTACACAAAGCAGAGGGTGTTCGGAATCCACACTGCACTACCCTCAGCTCTCCCAGCTGGCCACACGCCATGCCCCCGGTGGCAAACACAATAATATGTATTTTTTTTTTATATACAAATCAATTGTTAAATAAACACTAGCTGCACAATGCATTTGTATTTTGAAATTAAACACTTTAGCCAATATCTTCTTTATAAATCTTATGAACTCAAAAATCAAAACTTGTTGACTGAAAAAAATGATTAATGATTAAGTAAACTCACATTAGATGTTTTTGCGTCAAGTGAACACAGATTTTCATGTTACATTGACAGTTCATTTATATTTATCTTCACCAATATTGTATATATTTATAACATTTACACATACACTACACTACAACAGTGATGGAGGAAAACTAAAACAGTTTTAGCTAAACTTGCTTTCTGGAATTCCCCCAGGTCTGGGACTGACACTCACACTGATATCATTAAAATTTCTTAAAAGACTGTAAAAATACTGTTAATTTTGAGTTAGGCAAAGTGCAGAGATCATAGCGTAGTAATGAGTCCACCTGTGAACTGGCTAGCTGAATTATTTGAAAAAAAACAAAACAAGATGACTTTTTTTAGCTTACCTTTTGCATTATACAGCAAAGCACTCATTGATGGAGAGCGTGTATGTTTTCGACTATATTTATAGTCTGTTTTGAATTTGTTTTGCGAAAGCCTAGAAACTCGGCTCCGAATTTCTTTGGTCTCATCTGAAGTAGGTCGAGTATCTACGATATTGTTGTCGGTCATGCTTATTAATTACAGACGTACACTGCACAATGTTAATATTAAGCATTCGATTCACTTAGTTTTGTCTTTTTTAGTTTTTTACTTATCATTTGATAAGCTACCTAGGTTTGTTGTATGAACAGCTGCGCGTCTTCTTCTTGCTTTTATGGCGGATGGCAAACAAAATTATGGTGCATTACCGCCACCAACTGGATTGGAGTGTGGCTCGCACATCCAATTAATATCCGGTATAGGCATTTTCGCACCAAACAGTTCTAAGGACTAATCTGGGGGGGACTGCCCCCCTTGGAGCTCCCCCGAGAACTACAGTCGTTCCAGGGCCTATTTTGCTGTGCATTCGCATTGGAAGTAGGAACGATAAAGTGACGTAAGCCACGTGATTCAACGTAACTTATGAGCGAGATACCACAATAACAGTTGTTTGGTATTTCGTCCTGCATATCTTTGGGCAGCTTCCCCCTCTCCTTTGGTTCCCTATATTATCCCCCCTCCTTTTCTTGATCATTGTAGTCCCCCTCCTTTATTCATTCACCTGGGACACGTAAAGAACGTAGTCAGCACTCACTTGCAGGGTGCTCATTGTGTGTGGGGGGTGCATGCTCTGGGCATGCATCCAATCAGATCAATACCTAACATACCTGTGAACCAATCACTGTTGTCTGTGCCTTTCTATATAACCTCTGTGCCATCCTGAAATAAACCATACCTGGTGTCTGTGTCTCATTGATTCCCCCGAGCTCGCGCACAGGACGGAGGGAGGAACTGAGAGGAACCGAGATCGAACCCCAAAGATTTTTATAATAGAATTTAAATCTAACAACAATAATTAATGATGGCGTGATCGGAGCTGTGTGCATGCTGACTGGTGGAAAATTTGCGAATGTCCAAAGAAATGTCTCTCCACGCTGCTCTCAAAAAGTGCGTGCGGCCTGATGCCTCATCTTAACATGTGGCTGAGATCTAATTTACTGTAACGCAGATATGAAAAAGCAGATAATGGTACCACTTACGAACAATTTCAAACCTTAGTTATTTGGTGATTTGGTGTAAACCAAATCGGTAAACATTTCATAGGATACATTACTTTTATACACTGTAAACCATGCAAAGCCCAAATAAAAAATAAACCTTGATAATCTTTCAGATTCTGTTATGGGATGTCTCTGACACAGAAATTAAAAGGTTTACAAACACTTACTATTTTTGTCCACTTTGTCTTATGTATATTGTCTTATGTATTTAACACTTTGTATTAAATGTTACTAATGACAACAGATTATATAAAAAAGAAATAACTTTAAAATTTTTTAAATAATCTTTTTAAAGGTTTTTGAATTTTTTCACAACACTGCTTTGCTAATGCCTAACTTAGCAAGTTGAGATAAAATGCGTGCGAATATTTTAAAATTTCACTTAGATAACTGAAAATCTCTGTGTACCTCCTCTGTCACATACAGACTCAGTAAAGCCTGGACTTCATTGTCGGTCCATTTGTCTTTTGTGTTTTTTCCATATTTTGCGAGACCTGTTTACACGGCTACCAGTGTGCACAAGTATATTTAATAATGGCGGTTCGTGCGTCTGGACCACTTCATGGCACACTTATGTCACTTGGTCCCTATGCACAGAGAAAAGTACCCACTCTGAAGAAGGAGCTAGAAAAGTCCCTATACATGGCATTCTAAGAATTATAATCATCTCCAATTCCTGTAGTGCAAAAACGTGAGAAAGGTGGCACAGTTCTAAGAGCTATGAAAAAGTTCCTCAGGTGTGAAAGCACTTTATGTATTCCAGAAAGGCAGTTTAACAAACCTTGAGCTTAATCTGAAATTCTGCTCTGATGAATACTGAGATGTAAAACTGAGAGTTCTCGTGTCCTGGGGGTGTTCCAGAAAGAAGGTTTAACAAACTCTGAATTGATGAACACTGAGTTGGGAAACTCAGTTTTTGGTTCCAAGACAGCTGATGTAGGTTAGTTGTATGTTAGTATGTTCACTCTCAGTTAAACACGTGTGTGACGACTATAAAAAGGCACCTCCAATGGAAGGATGTGACTTTGATTCACCATGGCAATCAGTGAGATAAAAACAAATTATATTAGACACACTAGAGAAACTAAAAAGACATGAAAAAATAAACCAAGGCATATACATTTGAAATCATCTTAATCATCTTAAAATGCTAACAATAAACAACAAATTTAAACTAGATTTGCATACATAGTGCTTGAAAAGAGCTGGGAGTGTGTGTTTGTGTGTGTGTGTGTGTGCCCTCTGTCTTTAATTTGACATTGTGTGTCCCGGGTACGAGCCTGCCAAATTTCATGGTTGTATCTTGAAAAACACCTGAATTACAGCAGTATAAAAAACATATTTTTTAGAGTAAATGTATAAAAAAGTAGGGGTGTAATGATACATTCTGCTCGATTCTATTCATGATACTGAGTTGATGATGATTCGATTTTCTTAGGATATTTTAAATAACATTTAAACAAAGAACATTTATGAAAGTCAGTTCTTTTTTTTTCTGAAGTGTAAAACAATACACATTTTCTTGTATATTTTTTTGGAACTTCACCATATCTTAGATACCTGAGTTAAAACATTCCTTTTTTATTGTTGAAGAATAACAATTCAAAATAATGTGTAGTTTCTTGAGTTAAAACTAACAAATAATTTTTAGTCTCCTTCAAATTAAAAGAAAGTTGTTGAGATTATGTGGGGGGGATCTGTAATAATATCTGTTTAGGCGCAGCAATAGCCTCGTGCACAGTGGTGGAAGAAGGCGGCTATGTGCCCCACTCGACCTAACAACTGACTGACGCAGTTTACATGGTTTAGTCCTGTGAATCTGAAACAGATGATTTCCTTGGCTATGTTTAGCCTGGTGTGTGACTTGAATAGATGGCGTTTGGAGTATGAAGATCACCATTTCCCACTCTTCAGGGATCACATGTGCTGTTATAGTGACATAGCTCTGGGTAGCCCTTGTAGTCCACCCATCATCGCTACACTGTCTGCCTCTCATCACTTAACCAGAGGCATTGTGTAGGAGTGGACCTTGATTGTTACAGCCAAATCAAGGTTGGCCTTTATCCCCATTCATTCAAATCCCCATTCATTTTGATGGCAAATGTTTATTCCAGTTGACAAATGTTTAAATGTTATTATCTGCACAATGGTGTTCGAAACTCATCTGTATGTTCAGGCTGTATAAATCTCAGAAATTTGTGGAAGAATAAGAAGAATAACTAGATTTGCATTTCCTGAAGGAAATACATAGTGCTTGAAAAGAGCTGCAAGTGTAAACTTGCGTATGAAATTACGTTGAGAATGTGATTAGTCCACAGGGTGATAAGTGTAAGATAAAAATAAAACTGAGTAAACTCAGTTCATATTAATCTTGTATTAAACACCATTTTTCTCTCTTTCACGGGGAGGACATGCAGACTCCACACAGAAAGGACCCAGACCGCCCCACCCGGGGATCGAACCCAGGACCTTCTTGCTGGAAGGCGACAGTGCTACCCACTGAGCCACCGTGTCGCCCTCAATCAATTTCTATGGGAGAAAAAAAATGTTGTTTTAGCTATTTGCACCCTCTGAACAATCGCTGACAACTCAGAAAGTTTTTATTCTAATGCTTCAACAAAGAAATTGTATAGGAGAGGACCCCTTGCTGATCGTTATGGTATAAAAACTGTGTCAACTGAGAAGAAAATGTCTGATTTATGTGATTTACACATGAAAATTTAGGAAAAGCCAAATCTGATTTTGTCAAATTAGCATGCAAATCAAGGGGCAGCTTTCTGTCCCTAGTTTTGAACAAATCGCCATAACTAAAAAAAATATGTCAAACAATGAGATATTTTGAGGGTTTAAAAAGGGGAACTATCGCTATCATTTACAGTTAAAAGGAGTCTGTAGGTGAAAGTTTAAGGATTTTAGACAAGAATGTTCTGTGAAAAACTTTTTTTTTTACTCAGACTGAAAGTGGAGTGTTACATCACCACTGTTAGTGTTCCCATAGGAAATAATGGAGTGAAATTGAAAGAGTGATAGAAAGAGAAAGATGAATGCCATCTGTGCATAATTTGACAAGGAGGGTCCGTGTGGCCCTGGGTACGAGCCAATATCTTGAAAATTTAACAGCAGTTAAAAAAAAATCCCCATTCATTTCTAATAGAACTTTTTATTTTTTAAACTTAAATTTATTATAAAGCATAAATCACATCGACTCAAAAGTCTATGCAATGGTGTTTGAACCATGTCTATACATTAAGTGGTTCAGGCTGTATTAATCACAGAAATGTGTGGAACAATAAGAATAACTAGATTTGCATTGCGTGTGTGTGTGTGGTAATAAGGTGCAGCAGATGTGAAATGACTCAGTAAAGGGACCTTCATTGTCCTGATGATGGTGCTATAGCACAGCATTCTATGTTTTTGTGATCTTCTCCCACACCATAAGGCACAGACACAAAATTTCCCTCACACTGAATTCCTTGTCTCAATCCAAACAAAAACCCCCAGGAACCATTAAGCCTCACTCCACTAGATTTTTTTTGCTAATTAGCATAATATGTGAAACCTACTTTTGCAAACTAGTCCTAGTTATTTCACCCAATCAGCCTCCTCAGCTATGAACTTTTGTGGCTTACCCATGCTTTGAGTGTAGTAGATGATTAGTGTGTCACACTCAGTTTAAAACATTTATGCTCTGCAAAATAAACAAATAAATACTTGAAATCATTAAATTCTGGGCCCTGAATCTATAATTTATAAAAGTTTAACTTTTTGAATGGAATTATGGAAATTAATAAACTTTTCCATGATATTCTAATTTTTTTGGAATGTATATCCTTTTTTCCTGTACTGCAAGAAATGTAATGGAAGGTGTAATGTAATATAATGATTCTTTAAATTAATTTTGAATTTTTTCTGTGCTCAGACAAATGAAACATTGTTTCCTCCAAACTTTAAACCATGCCCCTTCAGAGCGTCTTCAAAAGTGCCCTGACACACACGTTGAGTTCAGTCGGAGGACGATAGAGTGGTGGGGGTGTGAGACACACCTCTCTGGAGGCCTATCCAGGAGAGACCAACTCCCTGGGAACCAAAGTTTTATTTTGTGTTCAACGTTAAGCATTTCATGTGTTTGTTTTATTGTTTGCTCACTGCGTCTAGGGTTTAATAAGCTGGCGAATCGTTATCACCTAGTTTACCCTATCATTTTGGAATCTTTGAAATAATCGGGCCTAGCCAGCTCTCTGTGTATATAGTCTAGGTTCATGGACAGAAATCAAACCTGCATCAATAAAAAAGAAAGAATATCTGTGTGCCCTCATCTCCAATGAGAATATATAAAAGTTCTCCCATCACTCTAGACTTAATGGACTCCGCTAGTGGTAGTGGTAGTTACCCATAGGCCAACACCAAGCACTGAAAAGTATGTTGGACCCTTTTGCTGTAGCACGCAATTCGTCACTCCACACGGGACTTCACTAGTGTATGTCTCCTTTGAAAGTTAGTTCATATCATTGCTCCTAAGACATCCTTTATTCAGTATGAGCCACTGCTTCAACTGGCTGTTACTGTGTTAGTTATCCTTTAGTATTTTTTGCAATGTTCTCTTTTTCTTTTTACCTTTCCCCTTTTTTCCTCTCTGTTATTTCTCTCTTTCCTTTCTTTTATTCTCATTTCTAGGTAGTTAATAAAATTATACCTTTTATTATTATCTGAGTTGGAGTGCACCTAAATCCCTGACAAAACTAGAGTTCAGATTTGGGATTGAAATTGTTGATATCAGATGGTTACTTATTACATTTTTTTCCTGATTCCCCAATGTATGAATGAGGTGGTTCCCTGCAATTATATATTATAATTTTATAGAATTATAATCCTGTTAAATCTGTGGTTTGAAAAACCCAGAATGTGCTAATTCCACTACAGTTATAATATATGATTACATTATGGATTAACAGGTACACCAATCAGCCATAATATTAAAACCACCTCCTTGTATCTACATTCTTTGTCCATTTTATCAGCTCCACTGACCATGCAGGTGCACTTTGTACTTTTACAGGTAGACTGTGGTCCATCTGTTTTTCTGTAGACTTTGTGCAATATTCTTTTATGCAGTTATTCAGTGGTCAGGACTCCCAGAGGACCACTACAGTGCAGGTATTATTTGGGTGGTGGATGATTGTCAGCACTGCAGTGACCTTGATGTCATGGTGGTGTTTTAGTTTGTTGTACTGGTAGAATTGGATCAGACACTGCAGTGTGCTGAAGTTTCTAAACACTGCTTCCACTCGCTGTCCACTCTATAAGACAGACCTACTTAGTTGCTCCAACTTGAAGATGTAAATTCAGAGACAGTAACTAATCTGTTGCTGCAAAGTTTGTGTTAGTCATCCTCTAGTCCTTCATCAGTGCTCACAGGATGCTACCCACAGGACACTGTTGACAGAATATTTTTGGTTGGTGGACTATTCGCAGCACTGCAGTGTCTGATCCAATCTTACCAGCACAACAAACAAGACCACCACACCAGGGACACTGCAAGTGTTGACAATCATCCACCACCCAAATAATACCTGCTCTGTGGTGGTGCAGTGGGGCTCCTAACCACTGAAGAACAGCATAAAACTGAGCTAACAAAGTCTGCAGAAAAACTGATGGACAATGGTCTTTATGTGTAAAATTAAGTTTTGCCTGTATGTTCAGTAGACCTGATAAAATGCACAAAGAGTGTATGTACAAGGAGGTGGACCTAATGTTATGGCTTATCAGTATGTCAAAAACTGTGATTGCCATTCAGCACTTAAAAGGCTTATCATTGACCAATCAGGATGAAACTTTACGGGTGTGTTCATATAGGATCTCTTTACTGATCTTTTAAATTTCAAACAATTTAGCCAATGGAGGGTGCTATTTATGAACTTTATCTTGTTCAGAATTTGAACTATTGACATAAAAATTGATTTCTTTTACAACCCCAATTCCAAAGCAATTGTGAACATTGTGTAAAATGTAAATAAAAACAGAATGTAATGATTTATAAATCTCATAAACCCATATTTTTGTTAGGGACGCAGTTCCCTCTGCGACCTCTGGGGGCAATGTAGTCACGAACAGGACTACAACACGTCAAGCCACCAGAGGAAGTCGAGGGACTACAAGGCCCAGGCAGCCCTTGGACCATCAGGGTTGACGAGGAGCACCTGGCTGCTCACACATTTAAGCACCTCTGAGCAAGGTCTCCTTGTCACACCCTCTCTCTATTCTTGCGAATGCATGCAACAGCTTAGGGAAAGACTGGTAAGTGAGGAACGCTAGGTTCTGAACTCGTAGGCGATAGGCTGAGGTAATATGAGGCAGGGCAAGAATTAGCCACGGTGTGACCTACTTCTTCTCTCCCGGCACATGCCGGCTAAAATTACTTCTTCCCTCCTCACCTCCCTGCCTAAGCTTTCCGTCCATGCCTCACTATCGTAAGGCATGCACACTTTCTTTCTTGCTGCTACTTCCGGGTTGGTGCCTTAAGCAGTGAGAAGTTTTCCCCGTTGAGACCCAGCCCACTCAGCATCTTTATATTCATTTATTTTTCAGGGTTTTGCTCTCTTAAGTGGGAAAGAGAGAAAAGAGTTTAAAGGGAAAAAAAAGAAAGGAAAAGGAAAAGAGTAAAAGGGAAAAACAAAGAAAAAGAAGGTAAGGGAAACAAAAGGAAAATAAATATATTTTTTTTTGTTGACCTCGAGAAGAGAAGTTTATTTGCCCTTGTTTGTTTCGTTTTTTCCCTTCCTGTCTTTGTGTTTGAGTCTGCACTTGTGTTTGTTGACTAAATCAACAAGTCCCATTTTCTTGATGGCCAATGACTCAATTAGAACAAGAACTCCTCAAGGTCAAAGACGCTAAATATTTAATATTTAAATAACAGTATCAATGTGCGTCCGGGTTCTGGACCATCCCCATTCATATAGCTGACCAACACAAGCTAGCCTTTACATTTGCTAGCCGACGATATACCTTTCCCCGGGGTCCATTTGGGTATGCCAACTCACCAGCTGAGTTCAACATCTTCCCGAACAAAGCATGCCCTGATGCTCAGGAAAGGGGAACCCTCATTTATATAGATGACATCTTGATGGGCAGCTCCTCCCTAGACTCCCATCTAGAAGAAATAGATCATGTGCTTAACCAACTCACTGCTGCCTATGCGTAAATCTCACTTTCAAAATCTCAATGGTGCAAAACCAAGGTTAATTATGTCGGTCTTCTTGTAGGGTCAGAGGGAGTAAAACCTCAGGTGAGCTGGGTACAGGGCATAACAGGGTATCACTAACATCTCCGAACTCTGTAGTTTCCTTGGAGTATGTAACTACTCGCGTCAGTTTATTGAACATTTTGCTGATATAGCCAAGCCCTTATACGATTTGCTCAGAAAGGATGCTCAGTTTGTCTGGGGAGAACCCCAGGAACAGGCCATGTTAGCTTTGAAACATAAGCTATGCACAGCCCCATGCCGAGCGTACCCTGATTGTAGCCGAGAATTCTACTTAGAAGTTGTTATTAGCCACAGTGTGGGCTGTTAAAAACTTTTCCAACTACCTTGGTGGTCAGAAAGTGGTTGTAGAAACCCACCACCAACCAGTAACTTTTCTAAATAGTCAATGTATCAGAGAGGGCGTAGTAACAAATGCTTTTGTGGCTTCCTGTCTGATGACTCTACAGAGCGTCAACATGGAAGTACAGTATGCAAAAACCCACAAGTCAGCCCTGGGCACCGGACTGGCATCCTGCCAACAGTGCCAGGATGATTTCCCTGCAACAAATACCCTAGTCCCAAAAACACTGCTACCCATAGCAACTAACCACAATTACTTTGACCCAAACATTTGCAAAGGAATGGTCACTGCATATGTAGATGGATGCTTGTTCCACCACACCAAAACCCAGATTAGGTCAGGTGTTGGTTTAGTGTGGGTTAAAAACAAACCGTACGAACCCCAAAAGTTTCGATTCGGAGCTCAGTCATCCCGATATGCTGAGATCGCTGGTGTACTGATCACACTCCAACTAGCAGCAGACAAGGGCGTTAAAACAGTGGTTATCTGCACCAACTCCAACTATGCTGTCTCAGTTTCTCGTGCCACTTGCAGTTATGGAAGAGTAATGGTTACCTGACATCGAACAAAAAGCCAGTAAAACATAAAGAACTGTTTGTAGCCTGTGAGCACTTAGTGAACAAGCATGACATGCTGGTATATTGGAGGAAGATTAAGTCACACTCTCGAATCCCAGGACAAGACAGAGTAAAACAAGGAGCCTTAGATGGCATTCCTTGGGAGTTCCACCCTCCCACCCCAATAATATGTGAGGTCACTAGAGCACAGGCAACTGCTGCCAGACACTCATGTTCACAGAATATCGCTGTCTCACTTGGCCCAGGTTTCTCTGACTCCGATCTTGTGGCTTTGGAGGCCCGTGACCTTGCAATTGCAAGAATGATCATGTTACTTTCAGACCCTATTTATCATACTATAGCCGATGGCGAATTTGAGGCAACCCCTGGGTTGTCTGCGCTTTACAATGTCTGTGCCTCGCTTCACATGGTCAAGGGCCTACTAGTGTATGGCACCGAGGCCCTCTCTTCTCGTGCATTCGTGGTACCCCGGTGCCACAGGGGCGTGATGCTAACATACGCCCATGACTCTCTGTGCACGGGTCACAAAGGGAGAAAGGCAACACACCAAGCACTGCGACAGGTAGCATACTGGCCCCACATGAAAAAGGACATAGCAGACTATGTCAAAGGCTGCCTGGTTTGCTGCCAGTTTCAGCCTCCCAATCCCATCCACAGGGCTCCATTACAGAAAAGAGGAGTGGCATTCCTGTGGTCTGACTTGCAACTTGATTGGGTTGGCCCACTCCCCAAATCCACTAGAGGTAACAAATACTTCCTTACTGTGACCTGTGCATTCACTAAGTGGTTAGAGTGCTTACCGGCCCCGAATGACAGCCCAAACCACTGCATATTTGCTCATTAGCCAACAATGAGACTGGGATGTTAAGTTGCCCCTGGTGTTGATGGCCATCCGGGCAACACCACATGAGGCTACTGGTATATCCCCCTTTGAACTAATGAATGGTAGGCAGATGACTCTCCCTCTGCACCTACTCTAACAGCCCGGTGAAGCCAACATAGCAATAGCATATACTACTCACCAATATATGGAGGATTTGCACAAACACCCCAAGAAGGGAACTACAAAACTGACTCGCAAGTTTCTCCCTCGCTGGGGAAAAGGCCTCATGTGATCACAGATAAGTTGTCCCCGGTCGTGTATCAAATCAAGATTAACAAAGGTCAGAGAGAATTTATACTTAAATGGGTCCACCACAACCAGATTAAGCCATACAAAACCCCCATGGGACTGGTTGGAACGAGAATGTCCCAGTTGATAAGTAGATATGGTAGACCTTTTCCCTGGGGTGGTTAGAACTTCCCTGGGCCAACCAGAACTACTTCTCCCTTGCGTTGGTTACAACTTGTCGTCAAAATAACCTCAGACTAAAACCACTCCATAGGCTAACTCAACCCATAAAGGGTGTCTCTTTGATTTAGAAAATGCTTGGTTATAACTGGTTTTCCCATTAACCTAGTGGGGGTGATCTCCAGAAAACGCCTCATTTAGAGAAGTGTTTCAACTTGCATATCACTCTTCTCACCTACGACCAACACAATACCATAGATCACATTCCCCTGCCTAATCAAAATTTTCCGCAGAGTCATCCTCTACGTTGAAGACCTAGTGCTTTACCACCTACAATCTGAACAGTACGAAAGTGAAATCGAAATCCCTGACTTCTTCGCAAAATACACTCTGAGATTAAATCCAAACACCCTCAACCGCCTCCAATATGTAGGGCCCAAAATATTGATCTAACTCCTATAGATGATACCCTCAGGGAGATTGTTGCTGACTCCCTCACCCCTAGCCAGTCCCTTGCCCAATCCTGATCGACCTCTGATACTGTACTAGCAATTACAGTTGGCCTACTCCCCAGAGGAGGAGGAAGAGAGAGGTAAACCCAATCTCATCGAATTGGCCGATTAGTTAGGTTGATCCCCTAGAATTTAATTTTTTAGCTAACACATCATTACAGTCCCACTGCTTTTGCCAAAACCTAAAGTATCCACACCAGAGCCATGTAGCCCTGTACTATTACCGACCTACTAGTCACTGCTGAACCCGCCTTAGCAGTCCGACGCCATTCAAGGTGAACATCGGGCCGAATGGGAGAGGATGTAGCGGATCCGGCTTTCTTCAAGAAGTGGCCCACACACACACAAAGAAGGATCTACACACACATACACACATACACATACCATGCCCTAACCTCAAACTTGACTCCCTGGATTGGCCAAACACCACCTGGCATGTTATCTGATGAAATTACAAACTAAGCAAAAAGGTTTACAACTAGAAGTCAAAGTTTATCAGGATTATGGCTGAGGCGCATCTGAGCCTACCACTAAGTGCATCTTATCAACAAACAGACCTCAACCATAAATTTTAAAAGGTTACATGCAGGATACTCTATGAAAGAACAACAACACCCCCTTTTGGTGAAAACTGCCATGGAATGATCAGGAATGGATATACTGTATAAATGAAAACTTGTCATGGAAATTCTCTCTTTCAGAAATATGGCAAGCATGTAATCAATGACTAAGAGAACAGTCCTCTGGACTACTCCAAGCTCACATTGCTCACGGTTCTTCGTGTTCCTATATTGATTGTTTTTTCTCTCACATAAAGCAATGAAATGAGTTTCACATAATCAAAAGTTTGCGTAGAATTAATAATGTGTTGTTACTATACCAAGTTACATCTGTTTGTATGTGTGGTTTCTTTGATTAGATGTTCTTTAGTTAAAAATAATGTTTAAAATCTTCGTAGTAACCACAAGACACTGTATGCTGTTAAATCATTTCAAAATTATCAATGCATAATTACTTTAATGAATGAAAGGACTGACTTGTAACAATGACTGTTTAGATTTCTCATGG
>JAOVVG010127441.1:0-12992 GCA_028566375.1 Leptodoras nelsoni | reverse complement strand
TTTACAGTACAGGCCAAAAGTTTGGACACACCTTCTCATTCAATGCATTTTCTTTATTTTCATGACTATTTACATTACATCTATTATTTCATTATTAGGGTCTGAAGAGGAGCGACTCGCTGTGGAAAATGCTTCCCGCTATGGCTCCAAGCCATTCCTCTACCCCTGTGCTGTGGCCAAAGATGTCACATTTAATATTGCTGTGAAAGACAAAGGGATTTGGCTAGGAGATGATGCTGAGCTGATCATCTCACTGAAGAATTGCAGCTCTGAGAAGCGCACTGTTGTCTTTCACTGCCGTGTGGTGGTTGTGTACTACACTGGAGTGTATAAGTGCACACTGAAACAGGAAAATATAACAATGAGGCTCAAACCTTGGCAAGGTGAGAAACTGTTCAGAGTGTATTTCCCATTAACACACACATACAGACAGGTGAGAGATTAAAGGAAAAAACAAGTGACTCAGAAATGTGTTGGGTCACCACCAATTGCCAAAACAGCTCAGCACTGAATCTGAGGCAGTGACACATGCCTTAAATTTATCTACACTAGCTCAGTCAGTATCTACAATGTTTTGGGATCTTTTTGGTTCACAGTGGTTTTATTTTAGCAGTACAGATTTTGCATTGTTCTAATCCTAACAACATCCTAGTTTAATGCCACCCTGAGTATATATTGAGTACCTGAGCATCTTCAGATTTAGTGTCTTTCTTGATTCTTTTATAGATCACAAGCTGGAGTGGATCCTACCATATGAACTGTACAAGGACCAGCTGGTGGATCATGCAGCACTACTGTTCACTCTGTCTGGACAAGTCACTGAGACCAAGCAGGTTCTGGCCAGACGGTTCAACTTCCGCCTGTGCACGCCCAACATTGTCATCACTGTAGGTTCTGGTTTCTGTTTTTATATTCATTTGCTTGTATTAGGAGATTTTCAGACATTATACTTACAGGCAGCAAAACAATAGTTTCAAAACAAAAGTTTCATGTAAAAGATCTTGCTTTGTTGGTAGGTACTGTGTATTCTTACTAATTTTGTATGTACATTTGCTTTATAGCCTTTAGGAGAAGCTGTGGTGGGAAAAGAAGCGGTAGTTAAAATCACCTTCAGGAATCCGCTGCCGTGCATCCTCAGGAATATCAGGTTCCGCATCGAGGGCTTGGGATTGCTGAACACCAAAGTGATCACTTATGGGTAAGACACTCCCTGCACATCTTGAATATACCCATACCTAATAACATACCTAAAATAAAATATAAAACTATTGTTTTGGAGACATTCTTGTTTTAAATGTATAGTTCATCACTTCTAAGAAAATGATAAAAACATTTTTGATTACTCATTCTAAAGTAGTCTTGATTGTAAAATTACTTGCTCTGGCATGCCTTGCCATGAAGTGGCAGCTTGTTAGCAGGTAACGTCATTCTTTGATGTATAAAATCCATATAAAATGTGGAATTTGTGAGAGTTGACAGTTTTGTGAGTTTTCTTGCTATTATACTTGTGCTACACAATGTCAGAAGGTCATTACGTCAATAATTTTCTTTCTTTATTTTATCAAGTAATGTGATATTTAAAATTAAATTGAACCCTCCAATTAGATGTGTCACATGTCTCCTGGTGATCACTTATGGCTCTCCATTACCATCTAAACCACTATTGAACCATCTAACTCCAAAATCTGATTTGTCCTGAGAAATCCTCCACAGCTAAATAAACACCCTAATTAAATTCTTTCAGTAATTTGAGTAATTTATTTATTTTGCTAAGCTTTGGGCAGGGGTGTTGGTTGTTGGGAGAAAATAGCCAATGCAGTGACACTCTGGTGTTTCAAAAGGAAAAACAGGTTATTTCAGGGGACATTAAGTATTTATTCCCAAGATACAAAAATGACATGAGGAGATTTAAACTAATCATTTATTCCAAATTTAATGTCTTGTTTCCAAATCTTATGCACAAATCATTTCCTTTCCACCCAGTGACCTAGAAAGTCAGCTGACCATCAGTGTGACACACAGATTCATTCCCACCCTGTGTGGTCAGCGGAAGCTTCTCGCCTCTCTGGACTGCCAGCAGCTCACTCATGTTCACGGTGATGTTGACATCCATGTCAAAGAGAAGTGAAAACAAACACAATAACGTAAATTCAGTGCAAAAGCACAATGATCTTGGTTGGCTGGGGCTATGCTTAATCAATATAATCAAATGAAATCAGAGTATTAATTACTGATTACTGACTGTTAATCAAAGTGCTACATTTCTATATCATTGATGTAATTTTCGGGGCAAGGTAATTTTAAAGTTTGGGAGACAGACTGCAAAGGTTATTCAACCAGGACCTTTTCATTTAAGCTGTAGACTCTACAAGGGTCTTTAGGAGACGATTTGGCTAAATCACGCTTCCCTTCCACTAATGTCATTTTTATTGACAATATTGTCTTCACTTACACATTTTAAACACAGAACTGTAAACATGCATGACACCCAACAGTTAGCATTAGTTGTAGAGAAAAAAACATATTTGGCAACCTGAATTGAATTCCAAGCTCAAATTCAAATTCAAATTATGCACAATGCAAGTTAATATCAGTTCAATCAACATGCTTCATAATTTATGCCATTAGTGGAGTTTTATAAAAACTTTCTGGTTTTTCCCCAGCTTCTGTTTTTCTGTTTCTCAGATTATTTTCTCAGAATTGTTTTTTTTTTTAATTACACCACACATTGTCAGGTTACAGCCTGAGCTGATGCTTGTAGATACAGTTAATATCCAAGCTAAAGTAAGTTCAAAGCAGTACAGCAGATTGGAAACTGAAAATTTGAAGTTCTCCAAAATACTTAGAATGCTAACAACAACAGATCACAAACTAAATCTCTCTCTAGTTATGTATCTTCTATGACATTGTATACCATGTTTCTTGCATGTTTTGGCATGTTAAAAATAATGATCAATAAAACTAAGCATGATGACATTACCTACTTTCCCTGTGCTCAGTTACTTTTACAAACAATTTCTGTGCACTTAATTTAAACGGAACATACATTTCTATGATTTGCATAAATCTTAAAAAGTGATGCTGCAGAATTTCCAAAAGCCTTATGTCAAAGCACTTATAATGATATGTATAACATTAAAACCACTGACAGGTGAAGTGAATAATATTGGTTATCTCATTACAATGACATCTTTCAAGGGGTGGGATATATTAGGTAATGAATAACATTGAATACTAAAAGTTGATGTGTTATAAGTGAGAAAATGGGCAAGACATAAGGAACTGAGTATCTTTGACGAGGGCCAGGTTGTGATAGCTATTCAACTGGGTCACAGCATCTCCAAAACAAGAGGTCTTGTGGGGTTTTCCCAGTATATAGTGGTTAGAACCCACCAAATACAGTGCAGTCCTCTTTCTCTCTCTCTCTCTCTTTTGCTTGCTCACTCTCTCTATCATTCTCTCACCTGACCTGGATGACTGGCAGGCTGTGGAATCCATAATTCATGAGACTAGCCTGTGTACCTGTGGCAGCCTTCCAAGAAGGAATGATCTATGAAATTCATTCCTATCAGAAGGCTTCCAAGTGAAATGCTTTCTGGAAGTTAAGAATCCTAAATATCAAACTATCACTAAAAGTACACTTTTAACTGGGTAAGTGTGTGGGGAAAAACATAAAGGGGTAATCACTGGAGTTAGAAATCCCATAAAATACCAAAACAATAAGACAGCACAGAGCGGGAGCAAAAAGCAAAACTAAGAAACACTGGTGGAGCAGAACAAATGAGTAGAGGATCAGTCCAAGCTCCAACGCAAATCGCTCGGCTCTCGCTCTGGCTCAGAACCTGCACACAGACAGGGAGAAAACAAAACAGAGTGCGTGATACGAACTAAAGACAACACACGAGAATAAGCTAGTGCACAGAAAACAATAGAACGAAAGACATTTAGCTCGTAATGGAATCTTGTCGGAAGTACTGCAAGAGTTCGTGGAGTACATCGAAAAAACAGTCATAAAATCACTCAAGTCCCGCAAGGAAGCCCAGCCAAGAGGCACCCTAAATAGGGAGGGAGAGCCAATGGGAGCTCTCCTCCCAGATGGGGTGCAGGTGTAGCAATTAGGCCGAGCTACCTGCGGGAGAAACCGGAACAGGACTTCTTCTGGGAGTCCGGAGGCAAGTTAGGGGGACGTTGGCAGCCCCTAGCAGCTGCTGACATGACAACTGCAATGTTTCAGTGTCATGGCCACTACCGCCAGAGGGTACCTGAAACGCCATGTGGGAGGACTATGTCTCCCACAAGGCCTTGCAAATTGGGCGCACCTGCTGCACAGCCATGTTTGATTAGCTCATTAAGCCACAATGAGGAGTATAAAAGAAGCCCACCCAGCACTCCTCAGTGTGGATCAACAATCGTCTTACTGACTCCATGCCAGTTGTCATGATGAATCTCTCGCCCTTGATTTCAAGTTAAGTATTCTTGCTAGTTATTCTCACTTTTGGTTTGGTAATTCTGCATCCTGCCTGCTTCTCACAGTGTTTTTGTTTGTGTTTCTTCCTAGAGTCCTGTGCCAGAGAGTGGTGTGTTCCTGCTCTAATCCCTGCTACCTGTTTTGGATCCTCTGAGATTTTGGACTGTGTCTTGTTTGTAGTTTGCTCCCTGCTTCCTGCCATAGTGACCATGCTCTGTGCCTTTTTGTCTTTTGGACATTGTGTTTGTTTTTTGCATAGACTTTATGAACTTTGCCCTTGACCTGCGAAACAATAATCTGTCTGCTCTTGACTCCAGCCTGTGTGGGATCATTACAGGTTGATCTGTCACCATGGTTTCAGCAGATACATGTAAGTTACAGCAGATGCTGCTGCACAGCACGGAGGAGGTCTGCACCTCCAGTCGCCACTGGGCGGCGACCTGGCAGTGTCTAGAAGCTGTCCCCATGCTGGCATCTCACATTGTCGTTGCCCTTCAGGGTGACACAGAGGCAAATCCGAGGGGTGAAAGGGGTTCCTCCTCCAGTGCAACCTGTTCTTTATGCTCTTCATTAGCCTGCTCAGCAGGAAGGCTCTCCAGTGGGCAACCGCTCTCTGGCACCACGCAGATGAGCAAGCTTGTTCCTACACTCATTTCATTGAACAGTCCCTCCAAGTATTCAACCACAGCACTGATGGCTGGTGTGCCGAGAGCATCTAATTTCTCTGTTGCAGGACTGCAGCCGCCAGTGTGTTTAAAATCTGGTGAATGAAGTATTCAGAGACCTGTTGGGTAAAAGTGTCATAGTTTACATAGATAATATCCTGATCTTTTCTCCCAATCTCTCAGTCCATGCTCAGCCGGTCCGGGAGGTCCTCCGTCAACTTCTTAGAAACGGGCTCTGTCAAGCATGAGAAGTACCATTTTCACCAGCTCCCCTCAAAGACCTACTCAAGAGGGCCTCCAAAGTCCTGAGGTTGAACCTGGGTGCCAAGCAGGCCTTCCAACGTCTAAAGAGAGCTTCCACAATGGCACCCATCCTAAGACAACCAGACCCTAACCTGCTATTTAGTGGGTGCCGTCCTCTCCCAGAGCCAAGCTCCATCCGGTGGCCAGCAAGCTCTCCCCAGCCAAGTAGAATTATGACATTGGGGGCTGGGAGCCGCTCACCATCAAACTAGCTCTGAAGGAATGGAGGCACTGGTTGGAAGGGGCCAAGCATCCAGTCACAGTCTACACAGACCACAAAAATCTAGAATACCTCAGAGCAGCCAAGCACCATAACTCCTGACAGGCCAGGTTCTTCTTTTCCCGATTAAATTTTGTGCTCTCTTACAGGCCAAGCTCCAAGAATGGGAAGGCAGATGCCCTCTCAAGAATCTGGTACCTGGTGTTGTGGGAAGAATATGGGCATGTCTTGTTCTTCACTGGTTTTGTGTAGTTTAGGAATGCTTGGGTCAAAGTAGCTTGAATTCAGGTCTACCAGCCTTAGCTTTGGATATTCCTAGTTAATGACTAAGCACTCTTGTAAATTGCTCTTTATAAGAGCATCTGCTAAATGCCATGAAAGTAAATGTAAATGTAAAAGCTGAGCGTTTATGCTGCTATGCTCCTCCAGGAGGGGCTTCCAGCACAAGCCCATGGGCAAACCAGCAACTCCGCATTGCTCCTGCCACAGAACCCAACCGTATTTGTTTTAGAAGTGAATAAAAATTAATTAAAAGTTAATTAACTTTTTTTTATTAAAATAAAAACAAAACACATCACACTATTAAAAACAAAATCACAAGGATGCTGTGAGTAGGACTTATTAGGGGGGGGGGGGTTTACCCCATCATTAGGCTCTGAAGAGGAGGGAATCACTGTAGAAACTGGTTCCCACTATGGCTTTAAGCCATCTGCTCCTGTGCTGTTGTCTATGATATTAAATGTTTACCTGAAAGAGAGGGGTCTCAGATAGGTCAAGATGCTAATCTAGCCATCATTTTGAAGAATTGCAGATCTGATAATCGCAGTATCTTCCTCCACTGCCAGGTGGTGATCATGTACTTCACTGGAGTGCAAAAGAGCACTGTGAAGAAGGATGGGTGAATCTCAAACCCAGAGATGGTGGGGTGGGTGTCTACATACATACAGTGCATCACAAAAGTGAGTACACCCCTCACATTTCTGCAGATATTTAAGTATATCTTTTCATGGGACAACACTGACAATGTCACTTTGACACAATGAAGAGTAGTCTGTATGCAGCTTATATAACAGTGTAAATTTATTCTTCCCTCAAAATAACTTTATATACAGCCATTAATGTCTAAACCACCGGCAACAAAAGTGAGTACACTCCTCAGTGAAAGTACCTGAAGTGTCAATATTTTATGTGGCCACAATTATTGTCCAGTTTACCAGAGCTTCACAGGTTGCCACTGGAATGCTTTTCCACTCCTTCATGATGACATCATGGAGCTGGCGAATATTTGAGACTTTGCACTCCTCCACCTTCTGCTTGAAGATGCCCCAAAGATGTTCTATTGGGTTTAGGTCTCGAGACATGCTTGGCCAGTCCATCACCTTTACCCTCAGCCTCTTCAATAAAGCAGTGGTCGTCTTAGAGGTGTGTTTAGGGTCATTATCATGCTGGAACACTGCCCTGTGACCTAGTTTCCGGTGGGAGGGGATCATGCTCTGCTTCAGTATTTCACAGTACATATTGGAGTTCATGTGTCCCTAAATGAAATGTAACTCCCCAACACCTCCTGCAATTATGCAGCCCCAGACCATGGCATTACCACCACCATGCTTGACTGTAGGCATGACACACTTATCTTTGTACTTCTCACCTGATTGCTACCACACATGCTTGAGACCATCTGAATCAAACAAATTAATCTTTCTTGTGTACAAACTTCAGAAGAGGCTTCCTTCTGGCATGACAGCCATGCAGACCAATTTGATGTAGTGTGTGGCGTATGGTCTGAGCTCTGACAGACTGAACCCTACCTCTTCAATCTCTGCAGCAAAGCTGGCAGAACTCCTGCGCCTATCTTTCAAAGACAACATTTGGATTTGATGCTGAGCACGTGCACTCAGCTTCTTTGGATTGTCAACGCGAGGTCTGTTCTGAGTGGACCCTGCTCTTTTAAAACGCCGGATGATCTTGGCCATTGTGCTGCAGCTGTTTCAGGGTGTTGGTAATCTTCTAGCCTTGGCCATCTTCATGTAGCGCAACAATTTGTCTTTTAAGATCCTCAGAGAGTTATTTGCCATGAGGTACCATGTTGAAACTCCAGTATGCAACTCCAGTGACCAGTATGAGAGAGTGTGAGAGCTGTACTACAAATTTGAACACACCTGCTCCCTATGCACACCTGAGACCTAGTAACACTAATGAGTCACATGACATTTTGGAGGGAAAATGACCAGCAGTGCTCAGTTTGGACATTTAGGAGTGTGTCAAAGTTAAATTTTGTCAGTGTTGTGCCATGAAAAGATATACTTAAATATCTGCAGAAATTTGAGGGGTGTACTCACTTTTGTGATACATTGTATATACATACATACACATATTAAGTGTCTTTTTCTTTCTATAGTTCAGACACTGAAATGTACCCTTACCTTATGACCAAGCAGGTTCTGGCCACACAG
The DNA here is from genome assembly GCA_028566375.1 of Leptodoras nelsoni. Classification (NCBI taxonomy): domain Eukaryota; kingdom Metazoa; phylum Chordata; class Actinopteri; order Siluriformes; family Doradidae; genus Leptodoras; species Leptodoras nelsoni. Next base: position 4,883 of record JAOVVG010127441.1, on the reverse strand, counting down.
TTCAACTTCTGCCTTCTTACACTCAATATTATCACCACAGTAAGTCCTCAAGTGACTCCCATTTAATGTTTCCGAATTACAGACTTCACTGCCTTAGTATGATTTGCACTATGCTTAAATATTATGAAAATATAAAGCTGCACTACTGCTAGAACTACTTCTTAATCAACACCCCATGACTAATAAGAATAAAAAATTAGAACAATTCTTTCTTCTTCACATTCTGTTTAGGTGCTATATTTTACATATAGGCTTGAATTTTGCATGGAATTGGTGCTCTTTCTTTGTCAAAAGCAATAGTCTACCCCAGTGTAACATTGTTGGAAATGCAATATCTGCTTTATAGCCTGTAGGAGACACTGTGGTGGGGAGAGAGATGGCAGCTAAAATTACATTTAAGAATCCACTACAATGTGCCCTAAAGATGTAAGTTATATATTTCAATGTCTTCTTTCAGCACAAAGACCATACGATTGTGCTATTGAATTTTTTTCTAGGAACCATGCCCCATTGCAACAGAGTACCCTCTGTCACATTGAGAAGAAAATGCCATGCTTGAGGATATTTTGGAGGAGATGAATCAAAGATGCATCCTCCCTTCTATGTCTCCTGTGTCAGCGAGTTTCTTTTTATATTGCATACTGCATTTTATTGCAAACTGAATCAGATCACTATCAAGTACCACTGCCTTTAGTGACACTTTAGAACAGAGCTGTGAGAAGCCCACATTTTCATAGAACCTGTGTGGTGCATATAACAACATGCATATCAGAGAAGGGGATGAGTGGAAGGCTTCATTTTGCACCTCTAGTGGCCATTATGAGTACTTGGTCAAGCCAATAATGCCTAGATAATAAATTATGTTCTGTGTGGGATGCTGGGAAAGTTTGTAATCACCTATATTGTAAACACCTATATATAACATTAAATCTATTTATCTAATCTATTCTACCTGTCCTGAGCAATACACATAATGGTCAAACAGTATTTATGAAACTAATGGAAAACCATCTTTACATTTGAGAAAAAAAAGTGTGAATATCATGTTAACAAGGTTATATTTTGTTATATTTTCAGCCTAGAGGGGGTGGTGGTGGACCACAACAAAGTGTCGGTAGAACAGAATTGGCCAGCACCTGCCATAGTGAAAGAGTTCTAGTAACTCCCGGGTTTTGCCAATTGATACATTGCCAGTTGCCTTTTCAGTTTTAACGCCACCCCCATGTCCACTCTACTCTGGCACAAAGCCAAGAAACTTCAGTGCCATTCAATGAAAGAAGAATCCTTTCAAAACCTCATGACAGTACCCATTTTACTATCAACCCCCAGAATCTATTTAGCATTGACCTAACTTCCAAAGCATCTACTTCCATGTTATCATAATGCATGAGGGAAAACTCCACCCTGTAGCATTTTTTCAAAAAAACTAACTCAGGGAGAATGTAATTACAGTGTGGAAAATAGAGAACATCTATCAAGCTGGTGCTGGAGGAGTGTTGACACTGGTTAGAGAGTATAGAACACCCATTTGCTATTATCCTTGATCACAAGAATTTGACCTAGCACCTTGGATCTAAGAATGGAAATGCAGATGCTTTGTCACATATGTACCCCACCAGACATGAGAGAGATGCTAAGGAAACAATCCTGCCAGTCATGCATTATCTGAATTATTTCTTGGGACCTACACAAAGCCATCACTCAAGAGAATTGCACACAACCACGCAGATAAAACCTTTGTGGGGGACAGAGGGACATAGAAATCAGTTAATAACCTGAGCCCACTCCTCTCTAGTCACTGGACATCCTGGAATACACCATATCCATGCTCTTCTGCAGAACAAATATCAGTGGCAGATAGTGACTGGTATAAATAGGATGATTTACTTCTGCTCTGTGTGTCCCAAGGCTAAGGTCCAACAAACACTGCCAGCTTGGAAACCTATGGAACTCCCTACACCACAATAACAACAGGCCCATTTAGCTGTAGGTTTCCTGACAGATCTGGCTATTTCTCAAGGTAACACTGCCATTTGTGTGATTACAGATTTCTTTTCCAAGGGAGTTAGACTGATTCCATTACCCAAGTTACAGTGATAGAGACCGGTGGAGTAATGTTCACACACATTTTTTTGCCATTACGGCATACCTGAAGAAATGAATGCCTTGAGTTCAGCAGAATTTTATGAAAAAGATGGGAGTGGCAGTAAACCTAATGTCTGGTTATAACCCACAGGTTAATGGGCAGGTGGAATGGGTGAATAGGAGTTTGGCAGATACCTGCTCTCCTATTGTGCAGAAAACCAGGGGGACTTACTACAATTCCTCCCATGGTCCAAATATGGCCAAAACTACCAGCACCACTCAGTCACACACACACCATTTCAGGGATGCTATGGTCTCAGACTCACCAGCAATCAATGAGTTGTTGAGGTATGGGAACAGGCACATAAATGACTAGAGAGGGTGGCATAGAGAAACAAGGAGGTCACAGAGAGGATGGGCAGATACTCCCAAATTTGCTACATCCTTCTGCGAACCCCACAGACATCATTCATTCAAGCTCCCGGCATTCACAATCAAGTTCACTGGAGTTTTAACCTCATGCACCTGATTGCATTCATGATGCATGAATCTCATCTGTTGCACAGTTTATGTTAGTCATCCTCTAATCCTTCATCAGTACACACAGGATGCTGGTGACTGGACAGTTTTGGTTGGTGGACTATTTTCAGTCCAGCAGTGACACCAAGGGGTTTAAAAACTCCAGCAGCATTACTGTTTTCACTGCTGTTTTGTCTTTTTGTCCAACTCAGATGACTTTGGGCCTAGAGAACTCTCTGCAACTTCTGCACAAAATTAAAATATGGCTTCCTATTTGCATTATACAGTTTCAGGTTGCATTTCTTGATGCAGCGGCAGACAGCGTTGAGTGACAGTTATTTTCCAAAGTCCATGTGGCTAGGTCTCTCATGGTAGCATGATGGTTTCAGTATTACCTGAGGGCTCGATGGTCATACACACTGAGCAAAGGTTTCTGAATTTGACCTTTACATACCAAATTTCTGAAGATGAGTAACTGAATTTCAGTGTGGCAAGCCATGTGCTCAGTCACCCTGAGGCAAGTCCACTGTGTTTATCAGAAACATTTAAGTGCAATTAACACATTCTGTTGTACCAGACATTTAACTGCTCATTATGCATTCAGAAGTAGTGAATGGGTGTGAAGATGTGTGTGGGTATGTTGGTGTGTGCAAGTGTGTGTAAATATATACACTAAATGAAACCTACCCTGCACTGCTATTTACTGCAAAAACAAACAAACAAAACCCAGACATTAGGGCAGATTAGAGGGAGGTATAACCTTTTATACCTGCTCTTTAACCATTGCTGCTTGGCTTTTTAGAACATGATAGCATTTTCTGTATATTCATAACTCCTTGTATGTATTAAGACAATAAAGGAATAAGAGGATTGGAGACATTTTATTGGTTCCATAGGCATTAATAATATACTAACCGATTTACTAAGCATAGGTTGTTTTCTGCACAATCTAATTAAAATAATAAAATTGGCTAACAGCAGACCACACCTGAGACTCTGAACTCATCCTAATTAATCAAGAACCCACCCAGAACTCCAGGGCATATTCTCCACATTCACTCATTCCTTGACATTTATGTAATTTATGTAATGGTCTTATCGATAGATAGATAGATAGATAGATAGATAGATAGATAGATAGATAGATAGATAGATAGATAGATAGATAGATAGATAGATACTGAAGCTGAAAAGCTGAATTTCAGTGTGGCAGGTCATGACACATGGACAAGTCTGCACCAGTTTGAGAACTTGATTCACATCATGCACTTACAACAGGAAGTGTCACTGAATTTCCTAATTAACACCAGTCAATAAAATGTGTCTCTGAGTCACAATAAGATTTCACAATAAGATTTCGTACATTTGACACACATGTACATTACACTGCACGTGAAAAAAAATCTACTGATATAAAAAATATGACATAAAAACAAACAACAGCTAAATCAATTTTAATTCTACAAATACCATAGCATTTGATTTCCAGTTGGATTAAATATACATAATATATCACAATATAATATTATAATATATAATATTTCTCAATATATATTATAGAGAAATAATTAAAAGTTCAAGTAAATTACATTTACTTAAATTACAAGTACATTTAGGCTAAATGCCTAATGTAAGTAAGCTATTTAAGATGAGGTAGTGATTTTTGGATGAAAAGACAAATTCTTTTGTTTAATTTTATTGAAAAGTGGAAAAATAACACATAGGTGTTAAATATGTGGTGGTTTGTCTGTACAAACAGGTGGTTAATGCCTGTACTGTATTTGTGCTGAGTTTGAATAAGAAAGTATTCTTGCTTTGAATAGCTTCTTAGAAGCCCCACATGATAGCATTACAAGGATTACTAAATAGAAAAAAGAATGCAGTACTACGCTGGGTGTGAGACTTGTATATAAAGTTTATTTTTACGTTTTTAAGTTTTTTACCCTTGTATTCTGCTGATTATCTTTATTTTTAGACATGGCTTTCATTCCTCCCTCTAGAACTGACACATTTGCTTATTATAACATTTAATTAGACACACTAGTTTCAAACAACTAGTGTGATGTTCCTTAATTAACTTTTTAATTTTTATTTTGCTTGAAGTCTTACTAGAATCTCATTATGCTGTTACCAGTGCAGAGCCTGTGTATTCTAGCTATTTAAGGAATAGTTTTTACATTTATATTTAGGCATTTAGCAGATGCCTTTATCCAGAGCGACTTACAAAAAGTGCTTTAAGGTCACCATCAACAAATATATTCTGATACTAGCTCAGATGT
>JAOVVG010126033.1:0-13015 GCA_028566375.1 Leptodoras nelsoni | reverse complement strand
GTTTTTTATTTGTTAAAAAAGTTTAAAATATCCAATAAATTTCATTCCACTTCACGATTGTGTCCCACTTGTTGTTGATTCTTCAGAAAAATGTACAATTTATATCTTTATGTTTGAAGCCAGGAATGTGGCAAAAGTTTGAAAAGTTCAAGGGGGTCGAATTCTTTCGCAAGGCACTGTACATGACGTGTTTGGATGTATGGCTAAATATAGTGAAAGAATATATGTAGGACAAAACATTCTCCTTAATTTGGCAGAGAGACATCTACATAATATGTTGAATAAGAAGGCAGACACATCCAAAGAAAATGTTCTTTGGTCAAGAATATCCTATTCTTTAGACAAAAATAGCTTCATGTGCAAAATAAATATTGTAATACTATAGGCAAAACTAATCTGGAGCTTTGTAAAGCATTAGAGTATTCTGAGAGTTGCTGATACATATTGGCATTCTACAGCATGGGGACATTTGGCATCTGTCTGGAATGGTAAAAGATTGAGAACTTTTGCCAGTAACAGGAAGAAGCCAATTAAAACTTGCCAAAAGAACTGGCCGTCTACTGGCCTGTCTATCATGTCAGTGCCAGGGATAGGTAGAGCAATGTTACTTTTTGGGATTACAAACTGGTGGACTGAGTCAGGGTTAATGGTTGCTGCTCTCAATTTAGCTGTGATCCATTCAATATATACTCCTTCAGTCTTCTTACTCAGTCTTTTGCTGTTTCTCCATTTCATTTATATATACATTTGTGTGAGTGTGAAAGAGAGAAAGAGAAAATGTATGGAGAGAGGAGGGATAATGGTATGGAGCCATGTTTTAGGGTTTGGGTTAGGTCCCTTATCTCCAGTGAAGAACATTCTTAATGTTTCAGCATACCAAGAGATTTGGACAATGCTATGCTTTCAACTTTGTGGCAACAGTTTGGGGAAGGTCCTTTTCTATTACAACATGACTGTGCCCCAGTCCACAAGGTCAGAATTATAAACAAATGGTTTGATGAGTTCAGCATGGAAAAACTTGACTGGCCTGCACAGAGCCCTGACCTCGACCCCATTGAGCACCTTTTGGATGAAGTGGAAAATAGATTACGAGCGAGGCTTTCTAATCCAACACCAGTGCCTGGCCTCATAAATGGGCACAAAATGGGAAACCTTGCCTTCCAAGAAGAGTGAAAGCTGTTATAGCTGCAAAAGCGGGAACCAACTCTATATTAAAATATGTGTTTGAATGCAATGTCATTACAGTCCCAGTTGGTGTAATGATAAGGTGTCTAAATACTTTTGTACATAGTGTATTTACAGAATTGATATTTTACTAAAGACATACACTATATTGGTGTTTGGAATTGGAATTCAGGTGTTCCAATCACTTCCATTGCCACAGGTGTATAAAATCAAGCACCTAGGCATGCAGACTGCTTCTACAAACATTTGTGAAAGAATGGGTCGCTCTCAGGAGCTCAGCGAATTCCATCATGGTACCAAGATAGGATGCCACCTGTGCAACAAGTCCAGTCATGAAATTTCCTCGCTACTAAATATTCCACAGCCAACTGTCAGTGGTATTATAACAAAGTGGAAGTGATTGAGAACAACAGCAACTCAACCACAAAGTGGTAAGCCAAGTAAAATGACAGAGTAGGGTCAGTGGATGCTGAGGTGCATAGTGAGCAGAGGTTGCCAACTTTGGAATTGTTGTGAGTCAATTGCTACAGACCTCCAAACTTTATCTGGCCTTCAGATTAGCTCAAGAACAATGCATAGAGAGCTTCATGGAATGGATTTCCATGTTAGATCAGCTGAACAAGACTTTCCTACTGAATGACTTTTTCATCTCGGATGACTTGGATTTCCTCTTCATAACAGAGACATGGCTTACAGCTGGTGACTTGCGTCCATTTGTTGAGACATGTTGCAGTCTGTTAGTATTTTATCTATAGTAAACAGCAGCCTCACTAATGGCACTGTCCCATATTGCTTTAAGCATGCAATCGTTGGGCCTCTCCTGAAAAGGCCAGGCAAATTTTAGGGCCATTTCAAAATAATTTTTCCTGTCCAAGTTTATGGATAAGTTCCCGTCAGGTTCTAAAGCACAGCACTGAAACAGCCCTTCTTAACGTGTCTAATGATCTACATTTAGTTAGACAAAAGGACATAATTATCTTTGGAAACCATGTTTTGGGGTCACTGACTTGATATGTACACATGCATGCAAAAAATCTTGGCATCAATTTTTACTCCTCTCTTAAATTTGAGAAGCAAGTTAGTTGTACATGGGCGTTTTTATCAACTGAAACATTTTGTCCATAAAGGATAAAATTGTCATTCATGCTTTAATCCCCATTCGTCTTGATTATTGTAACTCTCTGTACTTTGGTCTTAGTCAGTCCAGCCTGATACAGTTGGTTCAAAATGCTACTGCCAGGCTCCTGACAGACACTAAGAAAAGGGAGAGCATCACTCCTGTACTCCCCTCCCTGCACTGGTTACCTGTGAGATTCCGTATCAAATTTAAGATTAGAAGTTACTGTGTGTTTTTAAGGCTTTACATGGTATGGCCCCAGCTATATATCTTACATGCTCTGTTTTTATTTTTCCTCTCAATCATTGCGCTCCTCAAGCCAGCTGCTCTTAGCTGTCCCACTCTCCCGGCCGAAGTTTAAGGGAGATCACAAATTTTTGGTCACTGCACCCAAACTCTGGGGCAGCCTTCCATTTTACATAAAGTCATACACTAGACATTTTTAAAACAAATCTGAAAAGTTATTTATTTGCTTTGGCATTTGATTCCTTCTAGAGAATATGTGTGATTGTGTTTGATTACCTGCTTTGTTTTGATCTTAGTGCCTTTTTTATTAGTTACACTAATAAAACTAATTCAGAACAGGAACGTTTTAATCTGGTTATTTTATTGTTCAGGACTTTGGTTAGCACTTGCTGTCTTTAAAATGTGCTATATAAATAAAGTTGTCTTGTCTTTGTGCCATGGGAAAATGTCACTATTCATTAGATTAATTACAGGAAATAGTCATAGTAGCTATACATTAATTATTTTTGCAGAAGGCTAATTCACTGGTGACAAAATATATATCCAAATTTCAAAGTATATTCAGCAGCACATGATAGTATGTTGTAAAGTATGACTGGAAGTGAAATGACCCCAATTTCTAACCCTTCCCTCTTAGACCTGGACGTGCTAATAACAGATCCACAGCAGGGGATAGGAAGTTATCATAGCCTGGAGTGAAGCACTATTACCATCTTGCTGAGAGTTAAATAGTGTTTATGGTTAGAAACATTTGATTAAGCAATATAAAAGGGTCACAGTGTGAACTTTGTATAAAGTCATCTTTCATTTCTTATTTCCTTATTGCCAACATACAGATTTTATTTTTTCTCTGCTTAATGCAAGTAATCTTCTTTCAAATGGTTCCTTCATAATAGGCTTTTCCAACTGTCATAAATGCATTACGTATGTGCTATGTTGTAGAATTCTTAAAAGTAAATGTGTGCCCAGGCAAGTTATGACAGTCCATTCACTAAACCCTTATTCATTGGATAAAATTCCAGAAGCCCACAAATCAGCTAAGGTGTGGTGCCAAGGATTTAAAAATGTTTATATTTATATTTATAAAAATGTTTATATTTATATTTAAAAATGATATAAATATCTAAATATCATAGGACTACAGACATAGCATCCATGTGACATCTTTTTTTTTTATAACAAGTTCAAGTGTATCAAAAACAACTAAAACTTGTATAGCTGTTTAATTGTATGCCTTCTTGTCATGGGAACCTTATGCCTGCAAAATGCAAATAGCTTCCATATAGACTATATGGAATATTTCTCATTATGAAATTGTGGTAAAATAAATGTTTTAAAGAGTATTTCTAGACATTTCTCAGAAATATTAAATAAATTGAACTACATTCAAGATATTTTAACTTAATATACTTATTTATTTCTTTTTGGTAGGCATTAGTTTTTTAGGCAGATTAGTATAATGGTGTAATCAGTGTTTGCTGTCAAAACTACTTCATTTTTTGTAAAACAATCACCATAGTTAGCATCCTTTGATAGTGCTTTCTATTCTATCTATAATGGACATCACATTTGCATCTCCACATCACTTATTTGCCCATTTTCATTCATCTTTTACTGATTAACACCGTTATGCTGCCTGTCTGCTCCTTAGCCTGTCTTTACCCCTATCCTGTCTCTGTACTGCTATTAATGTGATGCCTAGGCTGCACACAGTGAGGTTTGAGTGGGCTAATGCCATCTCAGATGGATGTGGAGAAACAGAAGCATGCTGTTACGGGTTCCACACAGGCATCTATCTAGGTTATTGTGTGTGGGACAGTAACAAGTGTAACAGTGGTCAGGAGAACTAATTATAAACCCAAAATAATAAATAAATTACAGTAGTGGTACTTGCCATTATCCAAGTGTGTCTAGACATGCAGTACCTTTGTGAGGCAAATGTATAGCACATGCCTTCTAGGCTTTTGTCCGCTCTAGGACATAATTATTGGAGGATAAACATAATAAGGAAAAAAAATAAGTAAACTTGGTGGTGTCTCAGATATAAGACAAGGCTTATACTAGTTCCATTACTTATGAAGCTTTCACCAATACCAATGTTAACAGCAGCTGAACAGTAGCAAACACACTCAAAACCACACATCCTCACTCACGCATCTGCAATACACCTGCTTGTTTTCATGTCTTTTTTTTGTCCTTCAATTATTCCTTCAAGCCATTTAATTATTAAATCACGATTGCTTGCAATAATCTCTATATGCAGTATGAGATACCTACCTGTACCCCATTTTTCTCACCCGAGTTGTCCTCTAAAGAGCTCAGAATGATGGTGTGGGACAAAGCAGCTGGCTAATATTAGTACAGGTAAGTAATTAGAACTTGAGAATCTCCTTCCACAACTTTCACAAATCTTCATCAACTAATGGTTGAAGTCTCAGCTTCAGTGTGTATGGTGGTCATATGCTTGACTCTACTGGACTTGGAGGTGTGGCATGAAAGCCAAAATTTGAAATGACTTTTCACATGTCCTTCCTGTGCAGCTTCTGTAGGCTGCAGATAACAATGCTGTCACTGAGCAGCCAGCATCCTTTAAGGATAATAAATAGGATCGCAAGTAGAGATCTAGTAAAGGTCCATGCAGAGACCCTTAGTAGGTCAGGTGTTCAACAGGGCACATAAAACAACATTTTATATTGTTTATATAGTTATATATTTTATAACTTTCTACAACATAATCTGCAGAATAGTAGAAACCAATATTAAAACAGAACAAATCAATCCACACCATAATTGACAAATTACCCATGTTACATAACAGAATTTGATAAAGCGAGTGAACATGTTCCCCCCGAGGCAAAACAGCAGCTTATTCACCAATGCAGGAAGGAATTATACTCATGCAGCACTTAATTCAGCCAAAACTAAATTTTACCTTGCCTCACAGGTACATGTCAGATGAAAGTGCTCACAAGGAGCTCTTCAAATGCATAGAAAAAAAGTATCATCAGTCACCACTGGGGATTAAAACTGAAAGTAGTATTCAACTAGGCACAAACAGAGATGAACAACTGCAAAGATGTTCCTTTGGCATTAGGTTCTCTCAAAACGGACCAAAGACCCGGAAGGGTTGGTGCTCAAGTGCAGGTGCTCTGTGGTATCCACCAAGACCTTTTTATGTGATCACCAGGCTAATTCTAGTTGAATGGTCATGAACCCAGAAGAAGCAGCAAGAGAATTAACCCTTATTCTGCCACATAAGGCACTTATCAAAAAACTGGACAATAAAAGACAATATTATATGCATAATGAAAAAAAATTTAATCCAATTCCAATTTATACTCCAAGATGAAAAGTGAACTATATCTAACCAAGCTTTAAAATAAACATTCTAGCTACACTACCTAGACAATATTGTGATCTCACTTTATATATATAAGTAATAAATGAGAACAGCAGAGGTAGAGAGAACGGCCCTCATACATTCACACACATCAAGGGGAGAGGGGAGGGGGTCACTCATGCAAACACATCTTACTCATGGTAAATGCATCAAAACAGAGTCCTCTCCACCCACTCCCTAGTCCAGTGGTGGATACCCCAGTTATCAACCTTCCCGGTGAACAGTCTGAAAACAAAACACAACAAAATAGTCCCAAACACAATAGCAAGAATACGTTTCTCAGATACCATGCAAGCCAGTCACAGTGTACCACCAAGGTGCATCAGCCTACCACCCCAAAAACTGCTTCCCCCAACAATGCCATAATCTCACAAGGCCCTTCCCAGGAGATTGCATTTACACTATAGGTAAACTATAAACTATAGGTGAACAGATTCCTTACTATACTACATAAAATATGCCCACTTTATTAGGAACAGCTGTACACCTGATAATTATACAGTTATCTTCAATTGCTTCAGGATTTGACATGCTGTGTCCTCTGCTCACATGGTTGTAAAGAGTAATACGAGTTATATTCTTCCTGGCAGCTCAAACCAATCCATGTTCCTCTGACCTCTTTTATCAAGGCATTTCCACCCACAGAACTGTCACTTCAGGTACCAATATCTATGCTATAATCAAAGTCACAGATATCACACTTTCTTCCCATTCTGATGTTTGATGTGAATATTAACAGAAGCTCTTGGTCTGTATCTTCATGATTTTATGCACTGTGCTGCTGCAACATGGGTAGGCATGGAAATCATGAAATATTCTAGTAACAGTAATCTAGTTAATAGATCAAAAGATCCGGAATCAAATGCAAAAGTACATTGTCCAGTATTTGTTGTTTTATACACTTGACCATGAGAGATCACCTCTCATTATTTTTTTAAATCACACCCTGTCCAACATTCCAACATCTCATGCGTACAGTTCACAAGTCAACAGCTAAATACTATTTTTTTTTTAAAGTTAGCTTTCCGCAAGATGGCAGCAAATATGTCTGTCAGTTCTGCTCAGCACCTAATTGTCAAGGTCATGGTTGAACAATGGACAATGAGCACAGTGTCTCATATAAAAATACTTCATTTTAAATTATTTTGCACATTATCACATCTGTGTCTGGTTCTCACACCTGCTTCTAACATCTAAGTTCAGGGACTTTAAATGAATAAAGAACAATATCTGTACACATAAGAGCAGACAGAAAACAGAAAACACCTGCTCTTCCTAATTAACAAAAGTCTGGTTTTCTACATTATCTCAAAAGTGAAACAGCTACCTCTTTTTTCAAAGTTGTTTTTCTCTGCTCTGCTCCCAGAGCCTGGGGAATTCAAGGCCTTTCTTTTTTCTTGACAGACACAGACTAACAGAAAGACCGATTCTGTCCCTAACTAACCTCTTTTTAAAGTTAACAAATTCTGTGGCTCATGATAAGTTATTAATGAATTAATTATAAAAATAAAATCCTCATCACAGGTCTGGTGAAGACCAAGTCCAAGAAATCGTCTGCTCTGTGTGTTGGAGGGGACTGGCTGAAAGTGAGGTCAAGAGACCGAACAAGTACCTGTGTTGTCTCCCTTGAGAGAAATGGTTGAATTCTCCGAATGTTGTAAAGGAGAAATCTGCATGATCAAGTCAGGTTAGCAACATGAGCTGAGAAAGAGAGCTGATCATCTACAACTACCCCAAGGCTACGTGCTTCTGAAGAAGGAGTGATTATGACATCTCCCAGTGAGTGAGTGTATAGTGAAAATAGAAGAGGACCCAGCACTGATCTTGTAGGTTTTGGAGAGAGTGGACATAGGTCAATGGATGAAGAGAGTGAGCAGAGAAAGGTATCTGCAGCAGTATCCAGGGAGTTAAAGTTTAAAGTTACCAAACAAGGTTAGAAGAGAGAGAAGATAGGATGATTGTCTGAGGGGAGTTGAAGTCACCAAGCAAAATCAGTGGAGTCTCATCGACTGGTAAGAAACTCAGAAGAGCGTCTAGCTCTTCGATGAAGTGACCTAGAGCAGATGGTGGACAGTAAAAGACAATGATATGGAGTTTAGTTAGCAATGATACTGTAACAGCATGATATTCAAAGGTGGAAATGGAAAGATGTGGAAAAGAGAGAGGAGTAAAACACCAGTGTTTTGACAGAAGCGAGTCAGCACCACCACCCCTTCCAGCCTGTCGTGCAAAGTGAGAGAAGGAGGAAGCAGATGAAAAAGCAGCTGGAGTAGCAGAGTTCTGAGGAGTGATCCACATCTCTGTAAGGGCCAGAAAATCAAGGGATTGGTTGAGGCAAGGGTTGTGATGAAGTCTACCTAGATTGGCAATTCCAGAGTCCACCGGCCACCACAGTCAGGTAATGTGCCCGAAAGTGGAGTGAAGGTGAGATTGTTGGTGTTACGTTTTCTGCAGTGATGCTTGCATTTGTGGTGGCTGTGGGAAGCACAGATAGGAACTGAGAAGCACATGATATGATAAGGGAAAAGGAATAATAAATGTGGTACTTAGCCAAGCCGAGAGGTGAGTTTCCAAGTTGATTGAAGTGGAAGGGAAAGGAGACCAACTAACCGGAATGCCACTTTAAATAGAGCAGTGAGTATCTCCTCCCACCCCTCAGCAGCTCACACTTAATCAAAAGGTGAAACTACTAGTCACTAATTATAGCTAGGCAAATAGCACAGATAGCAAACAGACTACACAACAAGCAGATTCTAGCTAAAAGTTCTTCAATCCAATAGCCTACCTCAAAAGCAGAAGACAGTTCCAAGATATAAGATGCAATCACACCCATCCTCTCCTTTCTATGCACCTTTATTTCTTTTCCAATTCATTTCTTTTCTCTTTTTTTTTTATTTTTCCCTGATTTACTCCCCTAATTTGGTCACTGCCAATTCCTGTCCATCAGGATTTCTCCCAGCTCCCAATCCAGAAACGCAAAATGTGCTTCCTCCGAGACATATGACACCAGCCACAACTCCAACAACAATAAGGAACAGTGTAACAAACTCAGAGGAAATGCAACCACCTCTGTATTCATGTGATCACAGATGACCATGATTGGTTAAAATCACTGTGATTGATATAGGAAAGCATGAGCTACTCCTCCCACCTGAAAGCATGGCCAATTTTGCTGTATTGACTCCAGGCTACATTAGGGTTGCCACCCGTTACGTAAAATACGGAATCGTACCGTATTTGCCAGTTAAATGTTTTTGTGTGTGTATGAGCCCTATGATGGATTGGCGCCCTGTCTAGGGTTGGTTCCTGCCCTTGCGCTCAGAGTTGCCAGCTGGGCACCGGCTCCCCCGTGACCCAGTAACTGGGAATAAGCAGTACAGATAATGACTGACTAATTGCTTTCTTGATCATCCTTTTACAAAAAAACACAACATAAAATGCGAGTCTGGCAACTCGAGCCGTGTTGGTCACGGCCTGTGGTGGCCGTCCCTTATTTTCATTTGTGAAAGGTGGCAACCCTAGGCTACATACAGCTGACAGGGTGAATGTTTTTCTATTGTGCCACTCAGGAGCCTCCTTCCCGTTCATTTCTATGGAGAACAGTTAGAGTGGTGGACATTATCACAACTCTAGTTTTTGAACCCTAGTTTGGGAGGTGAGCTCGCATTGGCTCGCCCTCCTTATTTAGGCGCCTTCCGGCCGAGCTTCGGGGCGGGTCAACGCTATCGCTGCGCTGATGCCATAGCTCGTCTTGAGGACCCTGCCAATGCAAAGCCTCACGCCTTCTTGGTCGGGTCCTGGAGCAGACGTTCGCGAGGGAGAAGTCCACCCTGCCAACGCCTAGTCTCACGCTGATGAGGTAGACGACACAATTTCTGCTGAAGCTGAGCCCTATGTTCCAGTAGAAGTCTCGACGTTCACGCTGATGAGGTAGACGACGCAATTCCTGCCGAAGCTGAGCCCTATGTTCCAGTCGGGTCCTGGATCTACATCCACGAGGGAGAAGTCCACCCTGCCGAAGCTTTGCCTCATGGCTTCCAGGTCGGGTCTCGTTGCTGATGTCTGCGATGGGAGAAGTCCACCCTGCCGACGTCAAGCTTTACAACTCCCAGTCGGGTTTTAAAGTTTTAAAGGACAGTGCTCTTTCTCTCTCTCTTCCCAGCTCTCTTCTTAAACTCTTCTTTAGTGGCAGGGGAAGGTCATTTTAGTGATTATTCTGATTCAGATTCATTAAGTTGAAGAGCTTAGGGACTATTATAGCTCATCGGAAGCTATGAGAAAAATTAAGTCTTGATTTAAAGTTTTTATATGCTGAATATAGTGAAACATTTGTCTCTAAAAATATATTCAGACCATATGGTTCTGAACATTTTGTAATCTCTAACTGAAAAAATGGTGTCTAGGCTTACAAACTATTTAAGGATTGCTCATTTTACATTCAGGAGCATTATCAAAATTAAAATATCATTCTTTCTAGGAAGCACACTAGTTACCTCTCTGAGGCTAATCAGTGAAATCTACCACATAATTAGCTGCTTTGAAGCTTTTTCTTGATGGATCCACTTACAAGATAAGGCTGCAAGATAAGCTAGCTGGTTGGTATTCTGTATCCCAGGGACCAGAATCATTACAAGTTGATCTAACACAAGAATGCATCAACAGAAAACTAAATTCAATTATGATGATGTGTGTATGTAAAAAAAGGAATAGCAGTGGCTCTGTGGTTTCACTCTGAGGTTTAAATTCTTGATCCATATCAAGAAGTAGAACTTGAGCATTCAAGTGTGATATGCATAGCTATTGGGCAAAAAAAGTGGTTGAGAGATAAATTATATTTTTCAGGAGAAGAAAATATCTACTTTGAATAGATGGTTCCAATAACTGTGCACATTTAATTAACAGATACTTCATGTTGAGTAAAACTGAAATCATGAGCACCTACCAGCCCACCTGTATCTTCCACACCTGTATAGAGAAACATATGACATGTGAAACATACACATGATCTGCAAAATTTCTGGCATCAATTTAAATTACGGGCAACATGGTGGCTCACTGGGTAGCACCGTCGCCTCACAGCAAGAAGGTCCGCGTGGGTTTTCTCCGGGTACTCCGGTTTCGTCCCACAGTCCAAAGACATGCACATTAGGTTGACTGGCGTCTCTAAGTGGCCCTAGTGTGCGAGTGTGTGTGTTTGTGTGCCCTACGATGGATTGGCGCCCTGTCTAGGGTTGTTCCTGCCTTGCGCCCTATGTGGCCGGCTAGGCACCGGCTCCCCCGTGACCCTGAAAGGAATAAGCAGCCAAGAAGATGAATGAATGAATTTAAATTACACTGATGGTAATATTGATGAAAATATTCTAAAAGTAAAAAGCTGCAACAAAAACTATTATAACTGTTAGGGTTGGCACCCACGGGGTTGGGTTTGCAGAGATGAGTTTATTGAACAAGGCAAATATGGCAAAGCATGGCCAAACATGGCTAAACACCGTTAAACAAGGCTTACATGGCAAAGTATGGCTAAACGTGGCTAAACAAAGCAAACATTGCAAAGCATGCCTAAACATGGCTAAACAAAGCAAACATGGCATAGCATGGCTAAACATGGCAAAGCATGGCTAAACAAGGCAAACATGGCTAAACAAGGCAAACATGGCAAAGCATGGCTAAACGTGGCTAAACAAAACAAACATGGCTAAGCATGGCTAAACGTGGCTAAACAAAGCAAACATGGCTAAGCATGGCTAAACGTGGCTAAACAAGGATAACAAGGCAAAGCATGGCTAAACATGGTTATACAACGCTCCATGGCAAAGCATGGCTAACTTGACATAGCATGGCAAATATGGCCTAACATGGTCTAACATGGCCCAACATGGCTCACCTGGCATAACATGGCTCAATTGGCATAGCATGGCCAACATGGCAAGGCATGGCAAAACGTGGCTTACTTGGCATAACATGGCTAACAAGGCTAAACATCGCTAACATGGCAAGGCATGGCAAAACATGGCTAACTTGGCATAACATGGCTAACAAGGCTAAACATCGCTAACATGGCAAGGCATGGCAAAACATGGCTAACTTGGCATAACATGGCTAACATGGCCAGGCATGACAAGGAAATTAATTAGAGTCCTTTAATGGAGCAACGTGATCTCGGGAAGCATCCACAAGCAACCCATATTGAACCGCCCTGAGGAGTTAAACTAAGTCCTATTTATACTCCTCAGGGTGACTTGAATGCAGCACACAAAATGGCCACCAGCAGGTGTGCCAAATTGTGCAGTACCCTGTGGGAAATGCAGTCAGGATGTTGTCCTCCCACAGTCTTGCCAGTTGTCGTCCCTGTGGTCTCAGTTTTTGGCAGTTCAATATGGCTAACTTGGCATAAAATAACAAACATGGCGAACATGGCCTAACATGGCTAACTTGGCAAAACATGTCTAAGCATGGCTAACATGGCCAAACAAGGCAAAACATGGCAAGGAAATTAACTAGACTCCTTTGACGGAGTGACGTGGACTCAGGAAGCGTCCACGAGCAACCCACGTTGAACCGCCCTGAGGACTACTTCTTTCTCTTTTTCTTCTTCTTTGGTTTTTAATGGCAGCTGGTATCCTTGGTGTTGCATATGCCGCCATCTGCTGGACTTTACCTTTTCTTATTCCCTCCCTTCTATATTCTTTTAATTAACCCAGTGGATACCAGGAATCTCATGATGTCTCTCCTCCCTTTCCTAGACTTCCCAAACTCCACTATATTCCTGAGGCTATTGTCCCCTATTCCTGCCCTCCACAGCCCTTCATTCACCCTTCTCCTCCCTCTTTCATATGGAGGACATGCTATCAGCACATGCTCCACTGTCTCCCTCTCCCCACAGCTACACTGTCCCGTTGGAGGTTTCCCCATTATCCCCAGTACTATTCAGTTTACTGTGCCCTATTCGTATCCTGCTCATGATCACTTGTTCTGTTCTGGTTTGTCCATAACACCCTCCCTCTCCTACTGTACTTTGTAATTTATACAAGTGTCTTCCTTTTCCCTGATTCTTCCAATATTGATTC
>JAOVVG010125355.1:0-13023 GCA_028566375.1 Leptodoras nelsoni | reverse complement strand
ATGTTAGTAAAAGTATTTTATAATTAATACGAAATTTAATTGGCAGCCAGTGTAGAGATGATAGAACAGGACTAATAAGCTAAGAAGCTGCTGCATTCTGAACCAACTGTAATTTGTTTATAGATCTACCTGAACATCCAGCTAGAAGGGCGTTACAATAATCTAAAGGAGAAGTTATGAATGCATGAATACGTTTTTCCGCGTCATTAACGTTCAATATATTTCTTACTTTAGAGATGTTACACAAATGAAAGAAAGCTACTCTAGTTATATTGTTTATGTTTGCATCAAACGAGAGATCTGAGTCTATTATGACCCCCAAATTTTTTACCTCTCAGCTGGGAGTTAGAGAGAAAGTGTTTGGATTTAGCACCAAATTAGAGAACTTGTCTCTCGCAGCCTTAGATCCAATGAGTAACACCTCTGTTTTATCCGAATTAAGTAAAAGAACATGACATCCAATTTTTTATGTCTTGTACACAATCTTCAATCTTACTGGTTGTGTTAGTGTCATTGAGTTTAGCGGATAAATACAACTGTGTGTCGTCTGCATAGCAGTGAAAGTTGATGCCATGTTTATGAATAATTTCTCCTAATGGTAACATATATAGTGTGAATAATAATGGTCCTAATACTGACCCCTGTGGAACACCATACTTTACCTGTGTGGTTTCTGAATGTGTATTATTTACATAGACGAATTGAGAGCGATCAGTCAAATATGATTTAACCTAAGAAAGTGCGAGTCCTCTAATGCCGACCGTATTTTCTAGTCTATTCATTAAAATGTTATGATCAACAGTATCACAAGCTGCACTAAGATCTAACAGAACAAGAAAAGAGACACGTCCATTATCGGAGGACATTAATAGATCATTAACAACCCGAATTAATGCAGTTTCAGTACTATGGTTGGGTCTAAAACCTGTTTGTATGTAAAAAGAGCATAACTCTTTAGAAATTGCTTTTTCTAAAATCTTTGAAATAAAGGGAAGGTTCGATATTGGCCTATAATTTGATAGAACATGTGGATCAAGGTTAGGTTTTTTCAGAGGTCTAACTACAGCACATTTAAACTGTTTGGGTACATACCCAAGGCTAAGGGATGTATTTATTAAAGTAACGGCTCTATAATGACTGGGAGTAAATCTTTAAGCAAACGAGTAGGGACAGGGTCGAGTATACAGGACGATGACTTTGATGATTTAATTGATGCAGTTAGTTCATCCTGAGAGATGGGAGTTTAGTTCAATTACTTTATTTGATAAGTCATTATTATTACCCATGTTGTTTAATATAAAATGATCCTTGTCAAGTGTCATATTCTGACTTTGAAGTCGTATAATTTCTACCTTGTCATTAAAGAATTGTGAAAATTCTGTTTCATTAATATTTTTAGTTAGTTTAGAGACTGTCTCGAAGAGAAATATAGGATTATTCTTATTATTCTCTATTAAAGAAGTATAATAAGAGGATTTAGATTTTATGAGTGCATATTTATATTTAGTTAGAGCATCTTTCCATGCGAGTTTATAAACTTCTAATGCAGAGTGCTGCCACTTACATTCTAATTTTTGCGCTGCCTGTTTTAGTGTACGTGTGTGGTCACTGTACCATGGAGCAAGCTTTTTCTCCCTAATCATTTTACTTTTAACTGGGGCTACACTATCTAAGGTTGTACGGAATACAGACTCTAAATGTTGAGTTGCCTGTTCCAGCTCTTTAGGCTATGATGGTGAGATATTAGGTATTGCAGGTAGCCTGTTAACGAACGCTGCTGCCGTTGCAGATGTAATAGTGCGTTTAGATTTGAGACGATGGATTTTCTGTACATTAGATAATAACACTTCATATGTTAAAAGTGAGTGATCCGTGATTATGTCACTCTGTGGTAAAACTACCAGGTTGTCTATGTTCATACCATAGGTTAATATTAAGTCTAAGGTATATTTATCTTTCCGGATGATAATACTAATTTGGAAAGAAAATCAGCAAATTCCTGAAGAAATTCTGAGTAAGGACCTGGTGGTCGATAAATAGTAACTAGTTTAAACATAGTTTTATTAAATGGAGATTTATTGTCTATTTCAGTAATAAAAACTTCAAATGAATTAGTTGTCATTTCAGTGAGTGTGAGAGAGAGGATTTTGAAAGTAAAAACCTCATACTCACAGGACTGTGTTTGTGATGTTGTACAAGCCTAGTCTAAAGTTTTCTATCACACTTTCTGTCAAAACAAATAAACAAACAAAAAACAAAAACGTATACTTCACCTACCATTTGTATCTATTATTGTTTATTCATTCTTTGTTCAGTCCAATTAATGTATTTCTATATGGTTATAGCCAAACTGTAGCCAAATAAGCATACCAGCACTAACAAAATTTTATAACTCCATTAGAGTTTGCCCTTACCAACCTTGGCATGGGCCTTGCTTTTTGCACATTTTATTGCTGGATTATGTTTGGGCCCCTTATAGCTCCAGTAAAGGGAAATGTTAACATACAAAGACATCCTGTACAATCATGTGCTTCCAAAAGTGATCCCTGTCTACACAGTGTATAATTCTATACATATTTATCATTTAATTGATCAAATTTAGAAATAGGGTCTTTGAATGGTATGGTCATGCTGTGTGTGTTTGTATATGTGTGTGTGCATATATGTCACCTATAAGAGAGCATACATTGGAGAGAAGGCACAAATTCACATACAGGAAAATGTAGTGACCTATAGTCAGTATAGTTTTCAAAACATAAAAATGCCTAAATGTAAATGTAAAATACTACAACCCCAATTTCAAAACAGTTGGGACGTTGTGTAAAATGTAAATAAAAACAGAATGGAATGATTTGCAAATCTCATAAACCCTTATTTTATTCACAATAGAACACAGAATACATATCAGATGTTAAAAGTGAGACATTTTACCATTTCATGAAAAATATTTGTTTATTTTCTATTACACGGCAGCAACACATCTAAAAAGAGCTGGGACAGGGCCATGTTTACCATTGTGTA
This sequence comes from Leptodoras nelsoni, assembly GCA_028566375.1. Classification (NCBI taxonomy): domain Eukaryota; kingdom Metazoa; phylum Chordata; class Actinopteri; order Siluriformes; family Doradidae; genus Leptodoras; species Leptodoras nelsoni. Next base: position 10,002 of record JAOVVG010125355.1, on the reverse strand, counting down.
GCACGCCTGCTTCTTTGAACAAACGTCTGGGAATTCAGAATACCAGTTGCTGGAGTTTGGGTGAAGAACGTTGTCCCATTCAACAGTCCTGGGTCTTCTTTGCTGGATTTTTCATATCATGATGCGCCAGATGTTTCATTGATGAAAGGTCTGGACTGCAGACAGGCCGGTTCAGCACCCGGACTCTTCTAATGCACTGCCATGCTGTTGTGATGGATGCAGTATATAACCACTATTTACTATTCAGCATTGATAGTGCCTAGAGCAGGGGTGGCTCAGTGGTTAAGGTGTTGGGTTACTGACTAGAAGGTTGGGGGTTTAAGCCCCACCACCAGCAAGCTGCCACTGTTGGGCCCTTGAGCAAGGCCCTTAACCCTCAACTGCTCAATTGTATAAATGAGATGTAAGTCACTCTGGATAAGGGTGTCTGCCAAATGCCATAAATGTAATGTAAATGTAACTTCCCTTTCTAGATGTTTCAGCTGCCCTCGCCATAGGCACTAATGCAACCCCATACCATCAGAGATGCAGGCTTCTGAGCTGTGCGCTGAGAACAAGCTGGATGGTCCCTCTCCTCTTTATTCCACAGGACACTGTGTTCATGTTTTCCACAAATAATTTCAAATTTTGATTCATCTGACCACAGAACAGTTTTTCATTTTGCCTCAGTCCATTTTAAATGAGCTTTGGCCCAGAGAAGACGACAGTGTGACTGGAGCATGTTGACATGTGGCTTCTTCTTTGCATGATATAGCTTTAACATATGTTTGTGGATTGCACGGTGAACAGTGTTCACAGACAGTGATTTCTGGAAGTGTTCCTGAGCCCATGCAGTGATTTCCTGTACAGAATCTTGCCTGTTTTTGATGCAGAGCCACTGAGGGCCCAAAGATCATGAGCATCCAATATTGACCATCGGCTTTGCACAGAGATTTCTCCAGATTCTCTGAATCTTTTGATGATATTATGTACTGTAGATGATGGGATATTTAAAATCTTCACACTTTTATGTTGAGGAACATTTGTCTGAAATTGTTCCACACTTTTCCTAAACAGTTTTGTGCAGATTGATAAACCTCTGCACAGCTTTGGCTCAGAAATTTGGTGCTGCTGAGCATCTTGGAGGATCTGCCACAGTTTTTCTGCAGATTCTAACTGTTGCATTTGTCTGTAGCAATTGACTCACAGAAAATTGGCGACCTATGAGCACTGTCATGTTACATGGCCTACTGTAATTCCAATCACCATTCCCAATCTGACAGTTGACTGTGAAATATTTAGTAGTGAGGAAATTTCGTGACTAGAATTGTTGCACATTCTTTCATAAATGTTTGTAGAAGCAGTCTGCATGCCTAGGTTCTTGATTTTATATACCCGTGGTCATGGACGTGATTGGAACACCTGAATTCAAAGATTTGAAAGGGTGAGTGAATACTTTTGGCAATGTAATGTATCTTTGCTTTATTTTCATATAAACATGTTTTGGGACATTTTATTTTTTGTAGGAAAATTTATATTTGGAAACATAACATTTGTACTGAAACAATTTGGAGGAGATCTGGGGCGCATATGCCCACATCCTTTAAGCAATGTACTGTATATGTGAATGCATCAGTAGACACCTGGTCTTAGAATATGTCTCTGCATGTGTCTTGAGTAATCGGATCTCACTTCCCTACACTACTGTATATGCAAATGTAAGAAAAGGGACATTGTTATGGTAGATGCAAAAATCTGTAGTCTTTATCCCAGTCATGAGTAGAAGTGAAGCACGCAAAAATCATTTGTATTCACTGGCATCAAGATGAACATGGAATATTGTACCTGCAACAGGTACAATATGTGAGGATGTACTCCAAGCGGTGTTTTTAGGAAGCAAATGCAGAGTTTATTTAAAATAGGGCTAATACAACAAACATAAGTTCAGCACAGAGCGGGAGCAACATAAGAAAAACAAAGGAGCAAATCAAACGACGCCGAAGCAGTAACTAAATCCGTGCTCCAACAAACGTCAGTCCAGCTCCATGCTCTGGCTGGGAATCTGCACACAGACAGAATCAGGCAAAACAAAGGATTAGCACAAGAACATCTAAATGGAGTCAGAAAGATAACCACAACACACGAGAAGGTAAGCTAGGCATTTAACGGAATCCAAATTGAAACGAACTGGAAGAATACTTAGCTTAATAAACGGAATCTCGTCAAGAGTGTTGGTCGGATAAGCATTGACCCGCAGGGAAGCTCAGCCAGAAAGCGCTCTAAATAGAGAGGGAGAGCCAGTGAGGGCTCTCCTCTCAGATAGGGCGCAGGTGGAAGGGATCTGGCCGAGCTACCTGCGGGTAACACCGGAAGTAGGTCTCCCTCTACCTCTGTGGGAGCTTGACCTTGGGGGAGAGTGGCAGCCCCTAGTGGCCACTGACGTAACACAATACATTCATAAATATGTACTCAGCTTCTACATAAAGGGGTTGGTTTAACTTTTCCAATGTATAATAATTAGGTGTATTTCTCAAATTAATAATAATGATATTTTGCTGACTACATTTTTGGTACTCTGGGGGCAATCACACTGAAAAATATAAAAACTGTATCATATTTAAGATGTTATTGTACCACATTGTTCACAATGAAATACAGATTAAACTGATACCAAATTATTATACCAAATACAGATTAGACTGATACCAAATGTTTCCTAAGGACTATTGTAGTTAAGCAAAAACAAATTACTGTTGATAAATCTACTATGACTACCCTCCTCCAGGATGTTTGAATGCAGATCAGTTAACAGTCCAAGAATGAGTGACAGTCATTGTCGGCCAAAGGACAGTGATATCTTTTTTTTTTTTTTTTTTATTTGCTTGGTGTGGGCTCCTGTGCCCTTCCACAGGCCATTTCTCTCCTTCCAGGAGAAAGATACATCAGCATCCAGTGATACTCTTGTGCAAGATGCACAAATGTCCCATTTTGTAGTTATTCCTTACTTCCTTTGTGGGACACAAGGATCTCCCTTAATTCAAAGATTTCCTTAATCCTCCTGATACTTCTCCGTGTTATTTGGATGAACACTTGGATACACTGATGTACCATTGGATCTGAGCTGTTTGTTCAGAATATCCTTATGATGGGGGATTAATACCTAAATATTGTTGCAGTCCAAGTACAACCCTTACTGCCAACAATAATCCTTACTGGCAGTGGGCTTTTCCAGCAGGATGATGTACCATTGCCACACTGCACAAATTGTTCAGGAATGGTTGGGGAATATGTCAAATGGTTCAAAGTGCTAATTTGGCCTCCAAATTCCGCAGATCTCAATCAGATAGGGCATCAGTGGGATATGCTGAACAAACAGCTCAGATCCAATGGTACATCAGTGTACCTTGTAAATACAGTGTAAAGGAAATTTCCTCAGTGTTGAGTAAACTATACTGACTCCCTCTTCAGGTACTGAGAAGTGCCTTGATGTAGCCTATTTGGAAAATAAATCAAACAAAATGAGCGACAAATGTGAAGAGGTTGCTGTAAATATAACAACAAACTTTTCTACTCCAAATGTATTTCAGACATCTCACTAGAAGGAAAACAAAGATGATTTCAAAGATTTTTTTCTTTAACTAATATAAAAATCTCCATGGCTTCTGGGTGCATAAATAAACATTGAATGGGACACTGGCCCATTACAAAGTCATTGCACAAACTCGCACCCATACACACATTCAGACCAAGCTTTTTACTATAATACTATGTATTGTGACACCTTGTTTGTGTTTCCTGTGTATGTGTTACTGTGTGACTATGTATTTCTTATGGTTATGCACAATAGAATATGTCAGGGTGTGCTGTTGTGTTTTGGGAAAATGAGACTTGAGAAGTCACCGTGGTATAACTGTAAATAAAATATTTTAACAAGAGGCAATATGAGATCTATTTTTAGCAATTAATGTTGCAAAATTTGGGAGCCATAACAAAAATAATAACTCACAAGTTTCGAACTGGCTCTATTATCAATCCTGTTGCTGTGTGAGAATATTTTACATTAACTATAGAAGAGTAGAACCTCTAAATGCTGTGGGGAGAAGCATTACAAATGAAAAATTCAGCAGTCTGCCCTTGCTGATGTTATTTATAGTAGAAATAACCAACACAATGCCATTAGGAGATATGACAAAATGTTCAATATACAACACCAATTCCAATCAAGTTGGGACTTTGTGTAAAACATAAATTAAAAACAGAATATGATGATTTGCCAATCCTTGTCAACCCATATTCAATGAAATACAATACAAAGACAAGATATTTAATGTTCAAATGGATAAACTTTATTGTTTTTTTGCAAATATTCACTCATTTTGAATTTGATGCCTGCAACACGTTCCAAAACAGTTGGAACAGGGGCAACAAAAGACTGGGAAAGTTGAGGAATGCTCAAAAAACACCTGTTTGGAACATTGCACAGGTGAACAGGTTGGGTATAAAGGGAGCATCCTCGAAAGGCTCAGTCGTTCACAAGCAAGGATGGGGCGAGGTTCACCACTTTTTGAACAACTGCGTGCGCAAATAGTTCAACAATTTCCCAATGTGCAATTACAAGGAATGTAGGGATTTCATCATCTACAGTCCATAATATCATCAAAAGATTCTGGGAATATGGAGAAATGTCTGCAAGTAAGTGTCAAGGCCAAAAAGCAATATTGAATGCCCATGACCTTTGATTTCTCAGGTGGCACTACATTAAAAACCCACACCATTCTGTAATGTATATTACCACATGGGCTCAGGAACACTTCAGAAAACCTGGCCCATTGAAAATTATGAAGCGCAAAATACGACAACAGAGTCCCCGGACTGTTAAGCAACTTAAGTTGAACATCAAGCAAGAATAGAAAAGAATTCCACCTACAAAGCTTCAACAAATAGTGTCCTCAGTTCCCAAACACTTATTGAGTTTGTTAAAAGGAAAGGTGATGTAATATAGTGGTAAACACACCCCTGTCCCAAATGTTTTGGAATGTGTTGCAGGCATCAAATTCAAAATGAGTGAATATTTGCAAAAAACAATAATGTTTATCCATTTGAACATGAAATATATTGTCTTTGTAGTGTATTCAATTGAATATGGGTTGATAAGGATTTGCAAATCATTGTATTCTGTTTTTATTTATGTTTTAAACAAAGTACCAACTTCATTGGAATTGGGGTTGTCTTTAACACATGGGTCTTGAATAATCTAATGACTACTTCAGGATTAGATTGTAGTAACCTGAAACATAAGATTACTGGCTGTGGTTAACATTTAAAGCTTTGGCCTAATTGTGATTGTACATTGTGCTGTACATGTGATTAGCTCAGCTCAGCTGCTCCAGCTGACTGTAGGCTTCATAGCTGATGCTGGTGTACAACACCATTATCATGCACAGATGACATGACTGGATCAGGGATGAGTGATGGCGTAAGTGTTGGAGAATCATCACTTCTAGCTACATGAATCTGATCGAGTGTGTGACTTGACCTGTTCAGTAATGTATTCTCTGCCTCTGACAGAATTTAATGAAATAGTGGTGTTGGTTAACATAGAACTGGCAAAGAATTCATCTAAGGCCATTTTATAGTGTACTAGCAGTTGTTTGAGCTCAGCCATGTGTTCAGATGCAGACACATTCCCTCTGTCAGCTTATAGTGGGTTTACATTTAACTCAAATATTCTCTGCTATTCCACACTATTTCTGTACAATGAGTATAGCTGATATAAGTTTATTAAACTTTGGCTTGCATTTGAAAAACATTTGTGCTTTAGTCCTATGTTTCCCAAAGAACCAGTCTAGAATAGACTTGATGCTTGTGTCTAAAACTCAGCCTTCATACTGCATTCAGGTCAATGTCTCTGTCACATCATCACCCCACATTTGAATGAATTCTCACTGGATTTTACTGGTGTCTCCCTCAGCCATTCTCCGATTATCTGTGTTTGGTAATAACTAAGCAATAGTGGGTGAAACTGTCTGAATTTACTCTGGGTTACTGAATAGGTCGACTTGTACTATGCTACAGACTACAGACCACTTAGACATATCTGGATTTTGTAACGCATTTCAACACAATGTGTACAATCTTCAGGTCATATTCAGCACAATGCAACACTAGCCTGTGTCAGGTATAAAACAGTAGTGTGGTCGACCTGTTGTTTGGCTTTTATATCTGCGGATGCTCTCTGAAGGCTTCTGGCTCACGGGTTGAGATCATTTAAAATTTGCATCAGAGGGGACACAGCTAGGAAGGTGGTGGCTTGGAGCAGCTGATGGAGCATGTGCCGGTTCTCAGCTTGCTCCTACAGGATAGCTTTGAAGTGCCACTGCTGGTCATAGTGCCTGGTGCTTAACCTAGTGCAGGTTGGCAAGAGACCAAATGAGTTTGGTGAGTGAGGAGCTTGTCATGGTGGCAGTTGAGTCTTCCAAGGATACTGGATTTCAGCAAATCTGCATAACCCTGGTGTGGATGAGGACAGGAAGACAACGGGAATAGTTTTTAACAACACAAATGGGCTTTTACTATCCTTTTAACTTTTTTTTTTGCTTTACAACTATTCCTTCCTTTTTAGACATGTGCAAACAAACACACACACACACACGGCTATGTGTTCATTGTGTGCTCTCTCTCTCACGTGCTCTCTCACTCTGTTACCTGTTTCCTGAAACACAAATCAGACAAACACACAGACATAAAGTAAATAGCTATAGGTGAGACTCATCTCACGTTACTTGTTGGCTCCTCCTTCTCCATTCTGCTTGCCACAGCTGCTTGACCTTGCCCCTGCTGCCACAATATAATCCAATCAGATTCTTCTTCTTTCGGCTTTTCCCTTTATCAGGGGTCGCCACAGCAAGTTAATCGTTTCCACCAAACCCTGTCCTCTACATCTTCTACTCTTACCCCAGCTCCCTGCATATCTTCCTTTACCACATTCATATAACTCTTTGGTCTTCCTCTCCGTCTCTTTCCTGGTAATGTCATCTCCAACATTCACCTACCAATATATCCACTGTCCCTCCTCTGCACATGTCCAAACCATCTCAGTCTTCCCTCTCGCACTTTGTCTCCCAGTTTTCCAAACTGTGTTTGTCCTCTGATGATCTTGTTCTTAATCCTGTCCATCCTGGTCATCCTAAAGAGAACTTCAACATCTTAAGTTCAGCCACCTCCAGCTCTGCTTCCTGTGTCTTTGTCAGTGCCACTGTCTTATAAGAATAATTATTATAATAATAATATAATCCAATCAGATTATAGTTTAAAATCCAGTTGCTTCATGTTATATGAAATGTTATTGTGGCAGTACCCAACCATTCAGTGGGTGATCATACAGTGGGTTGGCTGGTCCCCAAAGCCAGGCCTTCGACTTCAACCAGAAGTTGCATGACGCCTACCAGAGATGGTTTCTCGTGGGGGAGCGTGACACTGAGGGAATCATTGAACAGGTGGTACTGGAGTTATTTGCTACCAAGCTGCCAGCGGGAACCACAGACTGGGTCCAGTGCCACCACCTGGTTTCACTGGAGGAGGCTGTCACATTGGCAGAGGACCATGTGTCAGCATTTCCAGGGAGGGAGGAATCCCCCACTGTCTCTCTCTCTCTCTCTCTCTCTCTCTTCTCCCTTTCCTCTCAGCCCCTCCCCTTCTCCCCTGGTCTTGGTGCTGTAGAAGCAGGGGCCATCTCCCCCAAAACCAGGCCTGTGTGCCAGTAACCTCATTCCTGACCATCCCCTGTAACTCCTGTGTCCTCCCCGCAGGTCTGGGAGCTCAAACCCATGGGTGCAGGTAGGAAACTTGGGCTGGGCTGCTGGCCGTGCGGGAATCCCGCTCACTTCCAGGACCAGTGCCCTGTGATCGAGGTGGAGCAGTGGTCCAGATCCCCAATGTGCCACAGTTTGCCCCCGATCAAGCTTGGACGTACAAAATACCGGTAAGGGTACAAGGGTGTACACACCAGGCCTTGGTGGACTCAGGTTGCAGTTAAACTATGAATCACCAAAGCCTGGTTCAAGGTGGGGCCTGGGAAAATGCACAACAGTGTATGATAATTTAATATGACAATCAAAAACATCATTCATAAGTTTGTGCTGTATGATGCTAAAAATTGGGAAAAGTGACTTGAGCCCCTGTTGTTTGCAGTCCATGTGGTCCTGCAAGCCACCACCGTTTTTTTCCTCATTTGAACTTTTCTACGGGCGTAGACTTCGCGGCATCCTCAATGCCATGAGGGAAAATTGGGAGGAGGGACCTTCTAATAGTAAAAGTGAAATTGAATATGTTCTTGACCTGAGAGCAAAACTCCACACACAGTCATTCTAACTGTATAACAGAGGTGCTTAGCTATGTAGTTTCATGCCAGGAGATAAAGTGCTCATTTTACTGCCCTCATTGTGCTCCAAATAACTTGTAAAGTGGCAAGGACCCTTTGAGGTCAAAAGGCGGGTTGGGGACGTTGACTATGAGGTGGTCCACAGATGAGAGGGACACGCCAGATTTACCATGTCAACCTCCTAAAACCATGGAGGGAGGCTGATTTGGCGACTTTGGCAATGGTGCTTCCTGAGAGAGATGAGCCACCTCTCCACCTCCCAGGCCACTGATATTGAGCAGATCCAAGGGGAATTCTCCAACGTGTTCTCCACCCTGCCTGGGCGCACTGACCTCATAGAGCACCACATTAAGACAGGTAGTTGTTCTTAGTCACCCATATTCCCTCAACATAAAAAACAAGTGGTCAGGGAAGAACTGAAGACCATGCTCGATGTGGGAGTATTCGAGGTATCTCACAGTGAATGGTGCAGCCCCATTGCTTTGTTTCCAAATCAGATGAGTGGATTATTGTAAAGTCAATGTGCTCAATGCGATTAGGTGCAGATTGTTTTTATTCAACACTGGACTTAACTATGGGATATTGACAGATCCCTTGACTCCCATGTCCCATGAAAAAACAGCATTCGGTTTACACCAATATGTGACAATCCTCGTGTTGTTTGGGGCTCCGGTTAGGTTCCAGTGTTTGATGACAGGTTGCTGATGACAGGGTGCTGTGTCCGCATACAGCATATGCCGCAGCCTATGTAGATGATACTATATTTGGCCGCAGCACATTCAACATCTCCAGGCCATCCTCAAATCACTGAGGCATACAGGGATCACAGATAACCTGAAGAAGTGTATAATTGGGCAGGTGGAGGTAAATTATTTGGGCTTCCACCTGGGTCACCTCAGTGATTGCAGCCTGCCCATGACCCAGGACCAAAAAGGAGGTAAGACAGTTCTTAGGGTTGGCTGGCTATTATTGTCGGTTTATACCAACTATTTGGACGTCACCAGCTCTTTGACTGATCTCGCTAAAAAGGGAGAACTAAATGCAGTTCAGTGGATGAAGCAGTGCCAACATGCTTTCAACCAGGTAAAAGCAGCACTTTGTGGAAGTCCTCTTTTGCACTCTCCTGACTTCGCTCCCCTTTCTGTTGCAGACTGATGAATCAGAAAGAGAGGGCTGGCGGCCGTTGGTGGAGGGGGAGGAGTGGCCTGTGCTGTACATCAGCAGGAAGCTCGTAACCAGAAAGAGTCATAACCAGAAAGCTGATTTAAAGGCTGAAAAGCTGACATTATTTTGTTTAATTAAATCGCCCTTTTGTTGAGTTTTGACACTCAACCTATTTATTTTGGACCGTTTTTTTTCTCCAACATGTTACAGTCATGCTTACAAACAGCTACAAATAGCACTTCCTTCATTTTGTATCTAGTATACTACTATACAATGTCCTGCCCTTTCAGGTCATCATTGCCAAAGCAGTATCACTATTGGCCAAAGACATGAATTTGCATGTCAAAATTCACCAAATTTGAGCTCTAGCTAAGAATTCCATTTATAAAAATGTGATTTCCCTAGGGGCGGCACGGTGGCGCAGTGGATAGCGCTGTCGCCTCACAGCAAGAAGGACCCGGGTTCGATCCCCGGGTGGG
>JAOVVG010124217.1:0-13039 GCA_028566375.1 Leptodoras nelsoni | reverse complement strand
ACCAGAACTTAAAAAAATAACATCAGTAAATAAAAAGTCTGCTAAGATCATATAACTTGATTTTTTATATTATGTCAATATATATTTTTAAGTACTAGCTAAAGGCCATCGGAATAACTTTTTAGAGTGTAGAAAGTCCTGACTCGGGTGTAGAGGTGCCGGTTCCTCCCAATTACCACAACCTCAGGGATGTGTTCAGCAAACGTTGAGCAGAAAGCCTGCCTTCACACCGTCCATATGACTGTGCTGTTGTCTCTCGCGGAACAACATGCAATGGAGGAATACATCCAGAAGGCCCTCAAACAAGGTCAAATTTGCCACTCCACATCACCCACCTCTGCAGGGTTTTTCTTTGTAGATAAGAAAGGAGGTGGGCTCAGGCCAAGTATTGACTATTGGGGCTCAACAAAGTCACAGTTATATATCTGTACCCTCTTCCACTCGTCCACTCCTCTTCCACTCGGAAAGCAGCCTTTAGTACATCATCCGGACACTATGAATGTTTAGTTATGGCATACGGTTTGGCATCTGCCCCCAGTGTGTTTCAAAATCTGGTGAATGAAGTGTTCAGAGACCTGTTGGGTAAAAGTGTCATAGTTTAAATAGATGATATACTGATCTTTTTTCCCAATCTCTGGGCCCAAGCTCATCTGAGATGGACTGACACAAAGCGGAACAGTGTCCTGTGGTCTGACCTGTCCACACAAATTGTTTTTGAAAAAAATCATGGACATCGTGTCCTCCCGGCCAAAGAGGAAAAGGATTGTCTGGATTGTTATCAGCACAAAGTTCAAAAGCCAGCATCTCTGATGGTATGGGGGTGTGTTAGTGCCCATGGTATGGGTAAATTGGACATCTGTGAAGGAACCATTAATGCTGAAGGGTACATACAGGTTTTGGAGCAACATATCTAAGCAACGTCAACAGTGTGGCTTCATAGTAAAAGAGTACTAGACTGGCCTGCCTGCAGTCCAGACCTGTCTCCCATTGAAAATGTGTGGCACATTATGAAGCACAAAATACAACAATGGAGACCCCGGACTGTTGAGCAACTGAAGTTGTACATCAAGCAAGAACGGGAAAGATTTCTACCTACAGAGCTTCAACAATGGTATAACAAAGACACAGAATAACAATGAAGGACGTAGCCTCAAGCAGGACTACAACTCCCACAGGGCCTAACCAACGAGGCGCACCTGCTCCCGACCATCTTTGATTGCTTCGTTTAAGCTGTGCTGGGGAGATAAAAGGGCAGAACTTTGGAACTGCTGTCCATGTTTCCCGGTGCTATGATTGAAAGCAATTCTAACTCAAGCTAAGTATTCACTTCACATAATCTTGTACTGTATCTAGAGTGTACTTTGCACTATTATCTGCACTCACATTTTGATTTTTCTATTCTAGTTTTGCCCCCACCAGATCGTGGAGTGTTCCTCTTTTCCCTGTGTGTCACGTCAGCGGCCACTAGGGGCCGCCACCTGACTTTATCCGCAGACTCACGCAGAGGCAGAGGAAGACGAACTTCCGGCGTCACCCACGAGTAGCTCGGCCAGATTATCTACACCTGCGCCTTATTGGGGAGGAGAGCCCGCATTGGCTCGCCCTCCTTATTTAAGGCGCTTTCTGGCTGTGCTTCCTCACGGGTCAATGCGTCTTCCTGACAACGTTATCTCTGCTGAAGCTAAGTTATTCATTCCTTCTCTTTGCTAGCTAGTCCAAGCCAAGTTCATGGTAACCAGTTTCTGTTTTCTCGCTTTCTGTTTATCCTGCCTCGCTTTGCTAATCATTGCTTTTTGGTTTCATTTTCCTGTTTCATTTCACAGATTTCGAAGCCAGAGTGCGGACTCACTACTGCTATGGCATTGTTTATGTTCTGTTTTTTTCCCCTTTTGTTTTGCTCCCACTCTTTGTAAATAAACTCTGCATCTGCTTCCTACATTCCGCCTCGGACTATATCCTTACAGATTGACCCGTCATCATCATGGAAGCAGCAGAGTTTGCCAAACTCCAGGAGGAGCTGGCAAAGGAGTCACAATCCCTTCGGGAAGCTAGAGCCGTCATTCAGGAGCTCGAGGCGCGTGCCTTACGATTTGGGTCGCACCAGCAACCACTTCCGGTCGCCCTTCCGGAGCGATACAGCGGTTATCCCTCGCCGGGTTCCTGCTCCAGTGCGAATTGTTTTTCGCAGCTCACGGCCCCCTGCCCGATGAGCAGAAGGTGGCTCTTATAATCAGCACCCTGAGTGGTAAAGCATTAGAGTGGGTGACCGCGCTTTGGCATAATTCAGGTGAGCTGATGCGGTCATATTCCGCTTTCTTATCACAGTTCAAAAGCGTTTTTGATCATCCTTCTGAGGGCCGGGATCCCGGCGAGGTTCTCTTATCTATGTTGCAGGGGGAACGTCGCGTGGCGGAGTACGCCCTGCAGTTTCGTATGGTGGCAGCCAGGAGCGGTTGGAACGAGCCAGCGCTAAAGGCCGCTTTCTGCCGGGGGCTTTCACCAGCCATGCCTCGTGAGCTGGCCTCCCGGGACGATCGGATGACGCTCGACTCGCTCATCACTTCCGCAATCCAGTTGGACCATCCTGCTGCGTTCCCGACCACAGGAGCCGCCCCACCCTGCCCCTCCCAAAGACCCCGAGCCCATGGTTCTTAGACCCGCGCAACTTCCGAAGGCAGAGAGACTACGGAGGATACAGTCCAACCGCTTCTATTGCGCAGACGCCAGTCACAAGGTTAAAGGCTGCCCTGTTAGACCGGGGGTGGGAGCGTCATGCGCACAAACGCGGTGAGTCGCTCTCCACCCATCAGAATTCCAGAGCTAGTCGTGACTGTACAGATCTCGACCCACTGTTTCTGTTTTAAGCAACGCGAGATATTGGCCTGGTCTCCACACTGTTTCGCACACTGCCTCAGTGTTCACCCCTCCCCATGCTTACCACCAGGGTCGAGAGCCCCCACATAGATAAGGCAGTGGTCATTCCCGAGTGCTACTCGCATCTGCTCAAATTTTTTCGCCACTGCCGCACCGAGGGACTTCCTCCGCACAGGTTGTATGACTGCAAGATTGAACTTCTCCCCAGGTGCACTCCTCCACGTCAGAAGATCTATGCCTTGTCACTTCCAGAAAGAGAGGCGATGGGGGAGTACATCCGGGAGGCTCTAGTGGCAGGCTACATCCAGCACTCTAGTTCCCCGGCCTCCGCCAGGTTCTTCTTTGTGGAAAAGAAAGGAGGGGGCCTTCGGCCGTGCATCGACTATAGAGGTCTTAATAAGGTCACTGTGCGCTACCCCTACCCTTTGTCCCTTCGGCCCTTGAACAGCTGCAAGGGGCCAAGTTCTTTACCAAACTCGACCTGAGAAGTGCATACAACTTGGTACAGATCCGTGAGGGGGACGAATGGAAGACCGGCTTCAGCACCTCCTCTGGTCACTTCGAGTACCTCGTCATGCCCTACGGTCTGGCCTCAGCCTCCAGCGTCTTTCAACATCTGATAAACGAGGTACTCCGGGACATGTTGGGAAAATATGTGGTAGCCTACATAGATGACATACTGGTCTTCTCCCCTGATTTTGAGTCGCATGTCTGTCACGTGTCAAGGTCGCTCTGGAGGCTACTGGAGCACCAACTTTTTGTCAAGGGGGAGAAGTGCCAGTTTCATCAGGAACGCATAGATTTTCTAGGCTACCACATAGGACTGGAGAGGGTAGCAATGGACCCAGGAAAGGTGACCACCGTCGAAAGCTGGGAGGTTCCAAAGACTCCCAGGGACCTTAGAAGGTTTCTTGGCTTTGCAAATTTTTACCGACGCTTCATCCAGAACTTTAGCAGCGTGGCTAGCCCCCTCACGGACCTGCTAAAAGGCAAGCCCAGGTGATTGAGGTGGACTTCCTCGGCCCAAGAAGCCTTCGGTCGGCTCAGAAGAGCCTTCACGTCGGCCCCCGTTCTCAAGCAGCCCGATCCAGAGTTACCCTTCATTGTTGAAGTCGACGCCGCCGGCATGGGGGCCATCTTGTCACAGCATCCTGGCAAGCCAGCAAGACTGCATCCTGTTGCTTTTTCTCCCGCAAAATGTCCAAAGCTGAGCGTAAATACGATGTAGGGGATAGGGAGCTTCTTGCCGTCAAACTAGCCTTGGAGGAATGGAGGCATTGGCTGGAGGGGGCCAAACACCCATTTGTCATCTTTACTGACCATAAAAACCTAGAATACCTCAAGGCAGCTAAAAGACTCAATTCTCGTCAGGCCTGGTGGGCTATGTTCTTCGCCCGTTTGAACTTTATTCACACATTAATCATATCACCCCGGGTCCAAGAACAGTAAAGCAGACGCACTATCCAGACTATATTATAAAGTCTCTGACAATATTGTGCAACCAATCATTTCTCCCACTAAGTTTGTCAGCAGGATCACCTGGGATCTGGATCACCTCATCCGCACCAGACAGCCCAGGAGAAACCCCAGCCAATGTCCTCCCGGCCTGTTGTTTGTCCCGTCGGAGTTCTGGTACTGGTGGGAGAATATGAGTAAGGATGTGAATGACTATGTCTCATCTTGTTCTGTCTGTGCTACGGCTAAGGTTCCAAGGTCCCTGCCTGCCAGCAAGCTAGTGCCCCTGCCTATCCCAGAACGTCCGTGGTCGCACATTGTGATTGATTTTGTCACCGATCTGCCCCCGTCAGAAGGTAAGACGGTCATTTTTGTAATCGTAGATCGGTTTTCGAAGTCAATCCGGTGTGTGGCCTTTCCTAGCTTGCCCTCTGCCCTAGAGACAGCTGAGATCCTATTCGACCATGTTTTCCATTACTTCGGGATCCCCGAGGACATCGTTAGAGACCGTGGGCCCCAATTCACATCTCGAGTCTGGAATAATTTCATGAATAAACTCGGGGTCACAGTGAGCCTCACCTCAGGTTACCATCCTCAGGCCAACGGGCAGACAGAAAGGTCAAACCAAGAGCTCTTGAAGTTCCTGAGGATGTTTTGCCATCTGTGTCCTCAGGACTGGGTGAGGTATTTTCCTTGGGCGGAGTATGCCCAGAACTCCCTCAAACATTTAGTTAGTTGCAACCTCACCCCCTTTCAGTGTGTCCTAGGTTACCAGCCTCCACTGTTACCATGGGACGCCACCGAGACTGACACGCCCGCTGTGGACTCTTGGTTCAGGAAGTGCGAGCGACTGTGGCCGCTCACCAATCAAGCCAACAGTAAAGCCATTAAGCAGATGAAGTTTGCTGACCGATGTCGGGAGGATGCCCCCATTTATCGTCCGGGCGATAAATTTTAGGTCGCAACCAAGACAAAAGGAAGCTTGCCCCATGGTACTTTGGGCCATTCCCCATAGTTAAGCGGATAAACGAAGGCACATAGCGCCTCAAGCTCCCCCGACATTGCAGGATCCATCCCACTTTTCACGTCAGCCAGTTGAAGCCGGCCTGGGATAGACCTCTGGCTGAAGTAGGGGAGGGACCCCAAGCACCAGGGCCAGTGGAGGCTGAGGGTGAGGCCACCTTCACAGTTCGTGACATCCTTGACTACAGGTGCAGAAGAGGACAGGTCGAGTATCTAGTGGCTTGGGAGGGGTACAGCGCCGAAGAGAACAGTTGGGTTGGGGCAAGGGACATTCTAGACCCCCTTCTCATCACCGATTTCCACCAGCGGCACCCCAACAAGCCTGCCCCCCGCAGGCCCAGCAGGCCCAGTAAGAATAGGAAGGCTCCCGGATGTAGCCCTTTGGGGGGGGGGCGGACGAACTTTCGGCGTCACCCGCGAGTAGCTCGGCCAGATTATCTACACCTGCGCCTTGGCTCTCCCTCCTTATTTAAGGCGTTTTCTGGCTGAGCTTCCTCGCGGGTCAATGCGTCTTCCTGACAACGTTATCTCTGCCGAAGCCAAGTTATTCATTCCTCCTCTTTGCTAGCTAGTCCAAGCCAAGTTCATGGTAACCAGTTTCTGTTTTCTTGCTTTCTGTTTATCCTTGTGTTTAGTTGTTAAATCATAGTGGAACTATGTTTGTGTTTTTCCCTCTGCATGACAATAAATATATCTGCTGCTGACTCCAGCCTGTGTGGAATCATTACCCATACACAGTATTCAATATAAAAAATGATGCCACTGACAAAGTTCTGTTTAGCAAACTTTTTTAATCAGCACAACAATCGCAGTATAAAGGCAATAAACTATGCTGTATTGTGCAGCTAAACAGCCACACTTTAAAGTTTGTGGTTTCCATGTAACTTCATTAGCATACACATTCAAACAAGTCTTTTAATCTGCAGTATTTCATTAATGAAGTAAAATAAAACAATATCAGCTCTAACTGATCTGATTCACTCTCACAGAGCACTGAAGTGGGAGGAGCTTTAGAGGACATTCTTTACCATAAACACCTAGGAGTGGCAGTAATTTATCAGTAAATGTGTGTGAAAGTGTGTATGTGAGTGTTAGTGAGAGGGTTGGAGAATAACAGCTTTCCTCTGTCCCAGTCCAGCTGCACTCTGATCCTCTGGAGTTTCTGTGCAACTGTGAGGAGAGTGTGTGGCTGTGGTGTAGAACATGCTACATAACAAACCACCATAATACCCCACATACCAGATTCCACTTCTAGAGTATACACCCCCCTTCCTCTGAGCAGATTGTGTCATTACACCCACACACCAGAATGTACAGTCTCCAACTTCAACATCTCAGCAGTGTGTCCCTGAGTTAAAGCCCTCAGAGCTCAGGATACAGCAATAATCAAATCTCTCTGGATTATCAGGAAGTTTCTGTTCCCCATCACTGACTCTCACACTGGTCAGATCATCAGATACAGTGAGTTCAGGGTGAGCAGTGTTGTGGTCCAGAGTTACAGGTGCTGAACACTTGTGTTCCCTTTTTGAGATGTGTTTAAATAAAAAAAATAAAAAAAAACAACTTTATAACAATTTTAACTCTAAAAGTTTGTAAGCCGCTGCAATGCTCCATTATTTCCCTCAGCCCCTCGGCTCAGGCTTTGAATACTGAACAGTCTGATGGTAATATAAGCCTTTTGAAATAAAAGGCCCATTACACTGAATGAGTTCAAAATGAAAGGTGTTAGGTAACATTAAGGTTACTAACAAAAAGACAACTACTTCTATGTTCAACACACACACATATACACACACACACACACGGACAAACAGAAGTCTTACTGTATTGGACAGCGTCCTGCATCTTCTCCCAGACTCTGAACTTCAGGTTGGCCAGATGTTTTGCCACATAGATCAGTGCTCCTGAAAGCTCCTCTGGATGCTTTGGTGTCCACTGGGCTCTGCAAAAACATTCAGGAGTGAGTGTTGCTGTGGGTTTGGATTCAGAAACACAGAGAACAAGAGAGACAGGAACCACATTACTCACCTTTTCACTGTGGCCTTGTAGTTCTGTAAAACAACAAAGCAAATATCAGTGGATATGATTTACATTTTACACTGAAATGTGATGTTTCTCTTGATGGAAAGAAGTTTTACTTTCTCACAGTATAAATTCTGACTAAATGATCCTCACTTGTAAGAACAGGACGTCTTCAGCTCTCATCTCCTCTTCTATGGCTCTGATTGTGTCTGAAAGAGATGATATGTCTCTGCTCAGCTTCTCAATCTTCTCCTTCATCATCTGACTCTTCTGCTCCTCTTCCTCTCTCAGTGCAGCGATCCTGGCTGCCTCTTCATCTCGTAGAAACTGCTGAAGCTTCTCAAACTGCTCCTTAATCTGCTGCTCTGTGTGTTGGGCCTGAATCTGCAGTGAAGAGGAAATAAAAAAAAAAACAGAAATGATTATGCAGTGATGGAAAACATCATTATAATATCAAACCATGTTGTTGATTCTAACCTTTATATGTTCTGCAGTCTGACTCCAGTTCAATTTACAGTCTTTAAGGATCTTCAGTTTCTCCTCTAGAGGCTTCAGGGCAGTTTTGAGCTCCTCCTGAAACAAACCAACACACTGCATGTGTTTCAGCTCTTATTTTACACAGCGTTAACCAGAGGTGGTAGTAATGCGTTAAGTTTACTTCAGTACATGTACATAAGTAACTCTTTTTCCAGTAAGTTGTACTTATAGGAGTAGTTTTACTCTTCACTTGTACTGTACTTAGACTCTTTTATATTAGACTACACACTTCTCCCTACACACTTTAATTGATTACATTATTTTTAAGTGCACATCTTGTTCTACATTGACTGCTTTGATGCACAGTTATGTGACTATGTTCGCTCGTTCAGCGTCTGGAGTAAAGGCAGTGTTATGAAACGTGTTAAATGTGTGTACTCTGGTCATGATGAAGGCTAAACTATTTATTTCATATTAGGTCTAGTAGGTTAGCTAACGTTTCACACAACACCACTGATTAATAAACGGATAATGTAGGTGACGCTATCAGTAATAGAATGCCAACAAAACATTTCAAAGCCAAATTTGGAAATGAATATTAGCGTATAATTATGTTAGTTTGTAACGGTGTTAGTCTCAAGCATTTTTCTTTTATCTGTATACTGAGCTACATAATGTATACTGTATACTAGTTACAAATAACTTTAGCTTGATTATCATGTTTCATACTGTATGTATTTTGATGTGCTAGATAATGTACTTAGGATTTATTATTCATTCAGCAATGCATATTAATATGAAAACTCCACATGCACCTTACAGTAACCTCTCAACACACTAGACAAGTGTAATTTATTAATGAATTGTCATACAACTTATTTGAATAAATAATTATTGTTAGTTAGAATAAACATTTATGTGACATACCTGACTCTCAGTTACATTTTATTTACCTTACAGCCTGTTACTGCCTCATCAGTGGGACAGAATTTGTGGTTGGTGTGTTTTATTGAATCCCAACACACCAAACACACCGGCTGTTGATCGTCCAGACAGAAGGGTTTGAGTTTCTCACTGTGCAGATTGCAGACTGTTTCAGACGCTGCTGAAGATCTCGGACTTCTCTCCTGTAAGAAAGCCTTACACAGGTTTTTAAGGCCAGATTTGTGCGAGAAACATCCATAGACGACTTCCTCCTACAAACAGGACATTCTGTGGATGCTTTGGTCTCCCAGTTAGTAATCACTTCCTTTCACAGAGCTGAAAATGAGAGTCAGAATTTTCCATAAACCGAGAATAAAACTAAACTCTCCAGAGCAGAACACTGCAGGCTGTTTTTGAAGGACTGCAGTCATCTCAGACTCTGCACTTCCTGAATTGGAGGAGTTTTACAGAGACAAAATTTTGGTACAGATTTATCCAGTCATGAATTACACTCTTCTGGTCTGAGAATAATGTTTTGATTCCTGGAGTCACTCATCCAGTTTGAGACACAAGACCCAGAATGATCTAATTCCCAGTGGGAAGAAATGGGTGAATTAGACTAATGGACAGCATTTTCACATCTGTTACATACAGTTATAGAGCTGTTTAATTTAAGATGAAGTATAAAGTGTGAGAGAGGTGATTTAGGCATTTAGCTGTTATTCCCTATACAGCCACAGGGTGTCACCGTAATTCCTGCTCTCTCTAAAATGTTATGGGTGACTCTACTCATGGGTCAAAACTTCTTGGAATTATACACCCAATTTCCCACAGAATAACGGTTTATAAAATCAGGTTTCGCATTCTAGGCCCATTTTCAAGATTATTAATGGTTATGCACGAACCGTCCACCTTATTAGGAACACACATACATTTATGCAGTTAACCAATCATCCCATGGCTATACACAAGTGTAGACAAATGAATACAAAGGTAAAGACACTATTATATAGCATATACAAATTACATACTGTTTAATTTAACAATATTAACATTAATAAAACATTTGTGCTTAAGAAGATGTGGGAAACACATATTCGTGTACATGCAGCATGTGAGGAGCAAAAATTGTAGTGAAGCATGAAGGGAGAACTGCTTTGGATGTGCATCTGACACACTACTATTAGTCTTCATCTTCTGAAAGTTTTAAGACCAGATGGGAAAATCAACAGGTATTCATATAAGCAGATGGCATACGGTAAGAAAGTCTCGAACACAAAGACAAATGCTCAAAAAACATCAGAAAATGTTTTCTGCCATTTAAAATACTACGTAGGCTCCAGGGTTCCATTCTGATAGTAAGGGTCCCTAATCTATATCCCTGCTCCCTACACACTGCACAAGGTTTAGAATACAAGGCATCTTCACAGGAATCTTGGTTGGTAAAAGAGATTCATTTGGAACACACTGCAATGTCAACAACAGCAGACAACATTGGGTTCATGCCTCAATCACATTTGTCGTGCTCTACAAGACAGAAGATGGGCATATTTCACACACTAATGTAAACAATAATCAGACATGGCTTACAAGCTATACTCCCTGCTATCCATCAGGTTGTGGATTGTCCTACCAGAAAGAACAGAACCATCGACCTGCTGTACACAATTGTGAGGGACGCATACAGGGCAACCCCACTACTGCCGCTGGGGAAAGCAGACCATAATCTGGTTCTCCTTCAGCCTCAGTACAAACCACTGGTACTGAGACAGCCTGTCACAGCATGTTTGTTCAGAGCCTGGTCTCCTGAGGCAGAAGAAGCCCTTAAGGACTGCTTTGAGACAACTGACTGGAGCCTGCTGCTGGACCCACATAGAGAGGACATTGAGGGGGCGACACACTGCATAACTACTTGAACTTCTGCATGGAAGTTTCTGTTCCCACAAAAACTGTATGCTGCTTTCTGAACAACAAGCCCTGGATGAGAGATAAGCTGTTGGAGATTGAGGTGGACACACAACTAGTCGCCTGGATTACTGACTGTCTCACTGGGAGACCACAACACGTCCGAATCAGAGAATGCATCTCAGACATAGTGATCAGAAGCATGGGAGAACCACAGGGTTCTCTCCAGTTCTTTTCACCCTGTATACATGTAACTTCAAATACAACTTGGAGTCATGCCACATGCAGAAGATTTCAGATGATACTGCAATTGTTGGGTGTGTGCATGATGGACAGGAGTAAGAGTACAGGAACCTGATAGAGGACTTTGTGTTGTGGTGCAAATTCAAGCACCTGCAGCTGAACATTGTAACAAAGGATATGCTAGTGGACTTCAGAAGGTCCAGGCCTTCTTTGCAACCATTCTCCTTAGAGGGGTTGATGTGGAGGTGGTCAGGACCTATAAATATCTCGGAGTCCATCTGGATGACAAGCTGGACTGGTCAGCGAATACTTACATCCTCTACAGGAAAGGACAGAGCAGGCTCTACTTGAGGAGGCTTGGGTTTTTCAAGATCTGCCAGAAACTCCTGCAGATGTTCTACCAGTCTGTGGTAGCCAGTGTCCTCTTCTGTGCAGTAGTATGCTGGGGAAGCAGCATTAAGAAGAGAGACACCGGGCGACTCGACAGACTGTTGAGGAATGCTGGTTCTGTGCTGGGAACAGAACTGGAATCCTTAACATCAGTGGCAGAGAGAAGGGCCCTCAGTAAATTGCTGACCATTATGGACAATGCTGACCACCAAAGTGCCAGTGCACAGAGGAGCTCATTCAGCGGCAGACTGCTGTCTCGGTTCTGTTCCACGGACAGACTCAGGAAGTCTTTTGTCCCTCAGGTCATCAGACTGTTTAACTCATCTCAGCACAGCAAATAATCATATTACTTTGTACTCCCGACAACTTAATAGACATATATATTCCCCCTCCTATATATTTGCATATTTTGAGAGTGCTGTGTCCAAGCATATCAATGGAAAGTCTAGTGGAAGGACAAAATGTGGGAGGAGAAGATGCACCAGCAAAAGCGATCAAAAAAAGCCCATGCCATCACAGTGCTTGACTGGCCAGCCAACTCTCCAGACCTAAACCCCTTTGAGAATCTATGGGGTATTCTTAAGAGGAAAATGAGGGCCACCAGACCCAACAACAATGAACAGCTGACAGCAAGCATCAAGGAAATCTGTGCTTCCATAACTCCCAGGCAATGCCACAGGCTGATTGCCTCAATGCCAAGTCACATTGAGGCAGTGATTAAAACAAAGGGATTCCCAACTAAGTATTGAAGATTGACATATCGTTTTGTACCATACTTTAATTGATTTGATGTGATCCTAATTTTTGGGCTGATTTCTCCACAGTATTCTAATTTTTTAATTCCTGTTTTTGTGGGTTTTATGAGCTGGAAGCCCAAATTAAAATAAACAAATAAATACTTGAAATCATTTACATTATGGACCATGAATTTATAATCTATGAAAGTTTAACTTTTTGAATGGAATTATGGAAATTAATAAACTTTTCCATGATGTTCTATTTTTTTGGAATGGGTCTGTATGTTGAGGGGCCCAATAAAAAGTCAATAATGTTAGACTATGCACAGAAAAATAAACCTGACAAAGAAACAGCTGCAACAAGAATAAGAGTGAGAATAAGAATTATTACAACAAACGTTTGTCAATCTCACTGACACTGAGTATGAAAAACTGTCTACATCTTTATTTACATGTAGTGAAGAAGTTTATACCTTTGTTTTATTTTTCTATGAAATAAATATATATTCTTTTAATTCTTTTAACTAATATATTTATTTAAATGTGATCATTTGCACATACAAGATGAACTACACGGGACAAATTGAGTTAGAGACTAATAACTGACTATGACAAATTAATCCTGAAAATGTTGAAGTATATTTTATTTTTTGTGAATCTGAGTAAATCTTAGTAGCTTTAAAGGATCAAAATAGCATTGGGTCTGCCGATACACTCTAAATTTAGAGGGATGCTACTACAAGCATTACTAATTGTTGTGATAATTGAACAATTTAGCACAACAATTTGAACAAATTAGCAGTCAGTGCTTCTGCTTCACAGGATGAAAAGGTATACATTTTTATTATAACATTCTGTCTAGAGATTCAATCTGTAGCTTCAATCTACAGGTCTTTTTATAGTAATAAATATTATACAGGGGTTAGACAATGAAACTGAAACACCTGTCATTTTAGACCACAATAATATATTAGTATGGTGTAGGGCCT
>JAOVVG010121111.1:0-13094 GCA_028566375.1 Leptodoras nelsoni | reverse complement strand
TGAGGGCCACCAGACCCAACAAAAAAGAAGAGCTGACAGCAAGCATCAAGGAAATCTGGGCTTCCATAACTCCCAGGGCTTCTATAACTCCACAGGCTTGACTTAACAGGATTGCCTCAATTGACATATCGTTTTTAAAGTACCATATTTTGATTTTTTAATTCCTGTTTTTGTGGGTTTTGTGAGCTGGAAGCCCAAATTATGTAAAAAAATAAACAAATAAATACTTGAAATCATTTAAATTGTGGGCCCTGAATCTATAATATATTAAAGTGTAACTTTTTGAATGGAAGTATGGAAATTAATCAACTTTTCCATGATATTCTAATTTTTTGGAATGGGTCTGTAGTAACTGACAGTGCACTTTCATGAGACTGAATGGACCTGATTGATGACATTTTTGTGGGGGTAAAATTACCCTCTTTTGTACGTTGGGGCTTGATAATAAATATAATAATAAAGCCACAATAACGTAACAACGCCCAAATGTGTGGCTATTGTTTGGTAAATTGTCCGAACGAGATCCCATAATCATGGCCATAACGTAATGCTAGGGAACAGAATAATTAAGGCATGGCCACAGCTTAATAAGCCGTGATCACTCTGTTGTGTACACAAGAAGACTTCATATGGAATGAAGGGCTACACCGAAAGTAAGTTTTTTATTACAAAACTGGAGTGAACTGTTTTCATCTTGTAATGAAATACGCAGATATAAACCGTGAACTTAGTAACTGAATGATCCCTGGCCACGCAACGTTACTAGCGAGGTTGCGTACCAGAACGTTTAACTACGCCTCTTTTTCTAGCCGAGTCTGTTTGGCGGTAGAACAGCTTCTTGACATTGCTGAAAAGAGCAGAGGGAGGCGAGAAGTGTTTCGCAACGTGTGGTCAGTTAGCAGAAACAAAATCCTGTTAATTCCTGCTGTAGATTTACCGTAATAAATTATTGTGACTTCGGGCTGAATCATGTATCGGCGCCCTTTTCAGCATGCCTTCAGACATTTATTAAGCTCGCCTGTTTGCAGAAAGACCGTCTTCGGGAAGGTAATTAGACATTCAGCTACAAGCTAAGTTACACTGAGTCAGTGGTGTTTCTTTAGCACAAAAACTTTGCTCTCAAACTACGTCGACTCTTCGATGTAAATAGCACATCCTTGCTTATCAGGTGAAGCGTGACCTTGCTTAAAGCTGCAACCTCGTATCGTATTCGGGTGGAGTCTTTAAACAGTGACCAAAGCTCATGTCATACATAAACCCATATAATGTCTGTTTACGGTAATGTTTTCCAGTCCTTAAACCCTCGATGTCCGACTGATCAAGTACAATCGTCAGACCCTAATCTAAATGTCTTTCTTAATTTCACAATTAATCCTAAAGTTGTAGTTGGGTTGGTGATTATATGTCTATTAGTTTATTGTTAATGCCTATGCCAGCTGCTTCCTACGACAATGAATCCTTCAGCATCATGATTTCAGTACCCTTTGTTGTTCTGTTTCAAGACACTCTTTAATCCAAATCTTCATCCTAAAAATAACAACTTTCTGATTTTCTCACTGTAAGAGATTTTCAACTATTTTTAAATATCAAATATTTATCTATTCTTTTTATCTATTCAGTATGCAGTAAGTGGTTTAGCAATTTACAACTATTGCCCACAAACAATAAAGGAAAGACAAATTAGTCACATTCTTTCATTCATTCATTCATTCAGTTACATTCATTCAGAAGCATACAGGTACTTCTCTGTTGTATACTTTAATTATTATCTAATTTCCTGTTATGTTCCACTAGCTTTTTTTCTGTTGTTGGTATTATTTTACTGGGATAAAATTCAACAAAGTCAACAAATACATTAATGCCAATTTGTAAGTGTCTAGCTCAGGGTTGCAGCAACATTATTGCATTCATTTTGCATCTGTTTTTAAAACCTTTTTGAAACCCTAAATAGACTATATATTAGAAATAAAAAAAAACACACTGTGAACAGTTATTCTGATTGGTTGTAATGGAAAAACATAATGCTCCTATGGTGATAAATATATTTATGCTATGTCACAATACTGTATGTTCTTCTGAGATATTGTGGTATTTATTTATTTGTTTATTTATAATAATTACAAACTGACTGGGAATAGCTGGTGTAATGTTAAGTTTTTGGATGTAATTTATTATGTCATTTTAAAGCATATTTTATATATTCTAAAGCATTCTAAATAATTTAATTTTTATATTTAAAAACCTTTAAATAAAAATGCAACACTATTTTATTGCTAAGAAATCACAAACCTGTAAATTTCTTCAGGAATTGTGATTTCAATTTCTTTTGTAAAAATCACCTGATGAGTTGAATTTCTGTAAAGGGTTGATTATGATCACATGATTTTAACATGATGTGGGTAATTTTTTTTTTTTTATCTTGTCGTGCCAAAGAATTAATGTTGGCATCTGCTTTTAAATTTTATTTTAATACTAAAAAAATGTATAACATTATTTAGTAATGCAGATTAGTCATTAGATTAGTAATGTAGTCTGGTAGCTGTGCTAGAGTTCAGTTCTAAAATAAAACGCTTAAAAAGTTGCCCTCTTAGCTTTCAGTAGTTTACGAAAAACAATGTACATTTTCTATAATAACATGGAGAGATTTTTTTAACTTTGATGATATAATACAGGCATTTTTTTTTCAGGCCACTGAACAGGATCTCACCAAATCTTTGGTGTCTTGTTGCACAGGAGCAGTACTGCGTACTCAGACATGTCGAGCTCTTCACAGCACACAAGAGGTGACTGAACATTATTCTTTATTTGTTAAGGGTGAGTTCAGCTCAGTGGTTTACAAGAAAGTTTATTAATAAATTTTTTTTGTCCTTAAGGTCCAGGAAACATTATTATTCTGTCCTAAATACTGGAATTCATTTACACCCTTTGACTCAAAGTATTTGGACACCTGACCTTCACACCCATTGCATGTTTTTGAATGCAATAGCATTTCAGTTTCCCTTCACCTCAACTAAGACCTCATTCACATGACAATGGAGTGTTTAAAAACAGATTTTACCTGCAGTTTCAAAAAGTTTTGCATGAAAAAGTTTTGCAAAACGTTTCCCACATGACAACATTCTGTAATTTATTACAGATATATACAGATCTGTCACAAAGAGTGAAAGCACTTGTAGTATATATGTCAGGCTGATGTTTAAAACATCACAGAAGTACACAATGCACCTGTGCATTAATCAGCCACCAGACCTACAAACTGACATCCACATTATAGAGTAAGAGCTTATGTGTTCTTATTTACTGCATGTTTCAAAAAAACACACTCACACTGACACTGTCATACACTCACAAGGTTTCGCACTAGCCCACTGTTCCAATATTTATTTCAACGTGCTTTGAACACACAACTGGCTGAGCTGAACATGCGCCCACTGGATGTGCTTGTTGCTGGAACCTTTTTCACTTTAGAATTCACTTCCTTGAACCTGTGAGATTTTCTAGTTTCTAGTCTTATGGCTCAAGTTGTGCATCAATACTGTGTACAAAGACTTTGTTCTCCAATGTGGTGTTTATAGAACTTGTGTAGTTCATGCCCAGGTAAATAATTCTTGCACTAATGGCCAAATGAGGTGCAACATACTGCAGAATATTTGTACCTAAATCTAAGTAACTACTACTACTCTGTGTGCAAAGCAGTTATCTATTTTTCCCATTAATAGTTGTTCAGCTAACCATGCTCTGCATATAGGGATTTATTAATGCTGGGTTCATGTAATTAGCTGTGGTTTGAATAGAGCTGGCTTGCAGTGTGGATCTGTAGTCTAACTTTACATTTACTTATACTAATAATAAATAAATTATAAGATATTGAAACAAAACTTCTCTTTAGAACTTCTTTGTAAATGATCATACAGTTCAGAGCTTAATTTTATATTAAGTTTCAGTATCAGTCCCCTTGTCTCAGCATCATATTTTGAACAGTAAAGCATAACATATTTGGTGGTTTCTTCTTGATCACAGAATGTATGCCTTCCTGTATTCTTGTTTTCTTTTTTCAATAATGTAGGATTGTTTAATACTGTATGACCAAAACGTACAGGTCCCACTTTTATTTCTGTGCTATAGTTAAAGCCTGCAAAGGATTGGGTAAATTTGAGCATCCTTGAAAATTCTCTCAACAAAGGACGTGATCCTTGGTTGACTTAAAACGATCCTGCACATCAGAACAGTCCTTTGACACCATCAATAAGGTAGCATCTTATAAATGCAGACTTCAAGGATCCGTTCTTGATATTGGGAAACACCTTGCTTTCTACTTTCCCTCCCTCTCAGAAATTGGAAGACTTTATGATGCTTCCTATTTCTGGGAGATTTAGAGGGTATGCACTGGCATCACTTTACCACTGGAACACGCCCATTTCATTTGGACTGAGTGACTAAACTCTGCAGCTTTGCTGCCTTTAGTAGAGGAACCAAGGAAACCGGGAGTAAACCAGGAGTATCTTTATAAATCAAAGGTGTTTGAACTCAAAAGTGATTCTAACAACTTACTAAGAGCCAGTGCATTTATTGTTTCTTTAAAATGAAATGATGCAATGCTCACAATTATGTTAGTTTAGTTAAATTAGTTGGTTTTCTGGCACTGACCTGACTTATTTTCAATAGGGTTGAGTTCAGGACAATGGGAAGGCCATTACAAAACTTAATGTTGGCCTGCTTTATCCATTTCACAGCCAGCTTTGATGTGTGTTTGGGGTCATTGTCCTGTTGGAACACCCAATTGTGCCCAAGTTTTAACAGTCTTACTGATGGCTTGAGGTTATTCTGAAGAATTCTGACTTGCTCTTCATTACAATTCCACCTGCAGATGCTACAACCAAAATGCTTAATGGTTGGCGCAGTATACTTAGGATTGAATGCCTCACCTTTACTCCTCCATACAATGTAAATGTTGCTTGGCTGTAGACAGTGACATTGGTATTCCTTCAGCTTGTGATTCCTGCAGCTTATAATCTTGGAATCTGAAAATGTTCTGAAACGAATCCAGAAGGCATTCTTAACTTGTAAATCTGCAATTGACTTTCTCAGATCTGCACTGAGCTCCTTGGAATCGGCTTTGGTCAAAGTCTTTTTTATGTGGACACATAGCAGCTACCAACTTGGTCTTGGCTGCTTGGCAAGTTAAAAGATATTTTGGAGCTTCCATCACCATGGCAGCATGGTCACAGTGGTCATAGTGGTTTAATGCTTTGTAACTGTAGTAGTACCTTGTAGTTTAACATCATCTTCATGCAGCATTGTGATACTCTTGTAAGTAATGAAAGGAGGTTGGTAGTACTCCTGTTTTTTTACATTACCACCTTTTAGCATTCGCTGCAGATAATGCAGTTCTGCTGCTCATCAGTTATCTCCAAATAACTGAACCATTGTTCTTCTTTTTACAGCTTAAGTCTTTATTTTCAAGTTGTGTCTCATCCTCCTCTTTGCTGCAAGACCATATATTGCCAGGCTAGTAAGAGCTGACAGAAAGGTTACTAACCAGTCTATACAACTGTGGTGAGCAGAAAAATGCACATGGGCTACAGCAGCAGAAGACGATATTTGGTTCCACTTCTGTCAGTCAAGAACAGAAATCTGAGAGTACAGTGGGCTGTACAGTGCTCACCAAAACTGCACAGTTGAAGAATGGATAAATATAGCTGGTCTGATGAATCTGAATATCTGCTTAGGGTATTAAATACTACATAATGCAAAGATTCCACAAGACCTGCTGTTTTAGGTATATTCTGACCCAGTTGTATAGCCGTCACAATTTGGCCCTTGTCAGAGTTGTTCAGTTCCTTATGATTTGACCAGTTTTCTTGCTTCCCACACATCAACTTTGAGTACTCAATGTCATGATGAATACCATGGACTTTTATATTAGGGTATTATCATACTGTATTATACTTTTTGGTATAAGAGTTTTTGGTATTGTTAATTATATATGGATTAGTGTGAAAGTGGGGGAAATATTTTATTTTATGTGTTATGTGTTATTTGGCAAAATATTTCAAAGGTTCAATATTGCTTATATCTTACAAAGAAAAACAATAATGAATAAATATCTTTATGTATTTTGTATCTGTTTGTATGTTTTGAGTGTATTATATTTGTTTTGAATTCTATTAAATGATATGTT
Organism: Leptodoras nelsoni; assembly: GCA_028566375.1. Classification (NCBI taxonomy): domain Eukaryota; kingdom Metazoa; phylum Chordata; class Actinopteri; order Siluriformes; family Doradidae; genus Leptodoras; species Leptodoras nelsoni. The sequence goes on along the minus strand of JAOVVG010121111.1, from coordinate 6,913 downwards.
TTGAATTCTATTGATTGTAACGAAAGAGATTTTATCTGGACCTTTGACCTACCAAGACCAACCTGATCTACCTTTTGCATCATAGTCTAGATCAGAAGCTTTACATGACTTGTCCCAGCCTTTACTGCCTTTGTAAAGCACACTGTTGTAGTGAGAAAACCAGAGAGGTATTGTTAGTAAATGTCCTCAGACTAGTTAAGGATTGACTAACTAATGATAAAAAGTGGCTTGACTGGCTTGCCTGCAGTCCAGATCTGTCTCTTATTGAAATGTATGGTGCATCATGATGAGGACTATCAGACCACAGTGACCACACACTGTTGAGCAGCTCAAGACTTGTACACAGCAAGAATGTGAAAGGCCAAAATTCCACTTGCAAAACTGCAACAATCCAGACCAAAAAAGCGAATAATAGAAAAATAAAAATAATAACTAGAGAGGTGCATTTCCTGAAGAAAATGAGATTGTGATTGCCGCGAAGCAGTGATTGACTCTGCTCTACACAGTTGCCATTAAAATTAGAAACATGAACATTAACATTAGCATAACTAGCATTATAAATTCTTATACGAACAAGTCAGGGACTTGTATACCAAATATACCAAACAGGTGCTAATGATCTTCAATTTCGCATATAGGTAGAAACACAGTCATTAACTGAAACATAAATACTGCATCAGCAAGGGCTCCTCCAGACAAAGATTTCAAAGCAGACTGGGGTTTTAAGATGTATTGTTCAAGCTCTTTTTTATTTTTTTGTTGTATAGGTATATTTATTGAGAATGTACAATCTTCAATAAAGATCCGTAATTAGCAAACATGACAGCAGTACATTCCATTTTTAACAAAGAAAAATAGCAAAAGAAAAAAAAATCCCTACCCCCTCTCTCTAAGCAACAATGTATACAGTTAAATTACAACATTAAATTTAACAATTACATTTGACACAATCGGCCATTAAACATAAAATAAAGGAGCTGCAAAAAAAGAACAATAAAGATTGACACAAATCAGTCTCTCAAATTCAGTTGTGTTAGGATGTTTAAAAAGGGAGTCCATGTCCGATCAAACTCTGTTGATGTCCCTCGTACTGAATGGAGGATTTCTTCAGGAGTGCAGTATGACAACAGTTCGTTAACCCAATGTTTGGAGGTTCTATAGATTTTCAGTTTTTAAGTATGCACTTTTTTGCTGCAGTAGATGCCAGTAAAACAAAGTATTTACTGCAAGGAAGCAATTTCAAGGATGCAACATCTCCAAAAATCCAGATCTTAGGACACATATCACATATCTCTGAGGTTATTGTGATCACATTATTCCAATAGGTCTGCAACTGTACACAACTCCAAAGCATATGAACAAGATCACCAACAGATGTTCTACACCTTTGGCACTGGGCAGATATACCATTGCTAAGTTTATTCAACCTATATGGAGTATAATATGTGCGGTGGAAAATGTTAAATTGAATTTGTCTGTGTTTGGTAGATACCAGTACTGTCTGAGATGATTTCAGTAATTTGCTCCAGCTATCGACTTCATATGTGCAGTTTGGGTCTAATTCCCATTTAGATTTTTTTGGACACTTCTCATAAGCTGGTAAGTTATCAATAACAGTTTTATAAATATAAGAAGTAAGGCCTTTTGTGGAAATACGTTTGGGATCCAACAGACACGTTTCAAGTAAGGTTTCCTCTGGTTTATTTGGGATTATCCCTAATGTTTGGCTCCTAACCCAATGTCTGATCTGTAGATATTTAAAAAGGTTATGTTTGTGTAGGCCATAAAACTCAGACAGTTCACCAAAACTGGCAAACAGATTATTGGTATAGAGATCACCAATCAATCTGATGCCTTTTCTGACCCAGGTTTGTAATAAACCATATGCTAAAGCTGCAGGGATGTTGGGGTTGTCTTTAAGAGGTGTATTAACCAACAGCTGTATATCTAAGCCCAAAACTGAATGTAACTGATGCCATGCATCAAAAACAGCCAAAATCAGTGTATTTGGCGTGATGGTAGAAAGTTCCTTTTTTGACCCCGAAAAGGAATAACTGCTAATGGTATGGACTTTAATTCCTGCTGTTCGATCGAGACCCACCCCACATCACTACTCTTTGTAAAGATCCACATCCACAGCACACGGAACAGACAGGGAACAGCCAAATAATAGATTGTGAAATTTGGGAGATTTAAACCACCTTTAGAATAGGGAGCCTGCAAAGTAAGAAGTTTAACCCTTGACCTTGTTTCGCCATAGAAATAGAGATATTGCTATCTAATTCTTTAAAAAAGGTTATTGGAACTTTTAAGGGAATACAATGAAATAAGTAAATAAATTTAGGTAAAAGATTCATTTTAATTGTGTTAACCCTACCAATTAAAGGCCGAGAGAGATCCATACATCGCTGCAAATCTGCTATAGCCTTATTAATTAATTATATGTAATTCTCTTGGTAGACTTTGTCATATGAGGAACAAACATAAATACCAAGGCATTTGAAACTACACCATTTAAATGAAGCAGGCAACATATTTATCTGCTGTTCTGTCATTAATTGAAAATGCTTCACTCTTCAAGTAATTGATTTTATAGCCTGAAACTGCACTATATGATTTAAGGCATGTAAGAAAAGATGGGAGGGATTTGGCCTGTTGGGATATAAATACTAATATATCATCTGCATAAAGCGCCAGTTTATGTTCCTCTGTGTTTCTCTGTCATCTTCATACCTGTGATAGATATGTTTGAGCGAATTGCAATGGCTAATGGCTCTACAGCGATGGAGAATAAGCCAGGAGAGCTTGGGCATCCTTGTCTACAGCCTCGGGGAAATTGTGAAAGCATCCGACAGAACTCCATTAGTCAAAATCAGTGACCTGGGGCCGTTAAAGAGCGTTTTAACATATCTAATAAAAGTGTCTCCAAAATTCATAGCCCTCAGTGTCTCAAAAAGCGTCCATGGACAATATCACTAAAGGATGCTCCTGTCTTTTAGCAATATCAATGATATGCAGCAACCTCCGAACATTATCCGCTCCCTGCCTGTTCTTGACAAAACCTGTTTGGTCTGCATGGATAATCTTAGGAATGATTTTCTCCAATCGAGATGCTATTATTTTAGACAATACCTTATAATCTGAATTGAGGAGGCTGAGAGGTCTATAATTACCACACCACTGTGCATCCTTCCCAGGTTTGGGAAGTAATGTTATTGTTGCAAGCTCCAAAGACTGAGGGAGTGTTGCCTTTTGAAAAGCCTCTTTGATCATATTTGAAAGGGGGGTTAATAATTTATTTGAAAAGATTTTTAAATATTCTGTTGGAAACCCGTCAGGCTCTGGGGCTTTATTAAGCAACAGCTTAAGAAAAAAACAAACAACTTGGGGAAAAAAATAAGATCTCTGGCCTTCTGCCAAATGTTTACAATTTTCAACCCTTACAAAATCAAACTTCTAGAAAGAGTACCCCACAAATCCCTCCAAACAAGAAATAAAGAAAACCCACCCTAGAAACCCCCCCAAACAAAACATACAGGGTAGGTAAAACTCCATCCCTAAACATGCTTGGTAGCCTCAGCAGACTACAATTTTAAAGTGTTATTGTAGCTCCTAAGCCAATCAAAGTTTCATTAAATATCCTAGTCTACTGTATATAACCCGATCTCTATAGTGTACAGATGGCATGGCCAGGTAACTGTGTACACAGGTATTGCGTACAGAGACATCACTATAACCTTTAAAAGAAGGCGCATTGTTAATGGATACATTTTTACCATCTTGTGTAACAGTGGTTTACTGTTTACAGTCGTGGCATGGACTTGTCTCGCATTTAGGAAATGTTCTGGTCTTCCTCGAGGTTGGACAAAAAAGTTTCTACCTCCGATGGCATAGAAAAAAGTTTTAATCCTTCTCGGTATCGGATCCTCAGCTATAGAAAAGCAATCTCTTTCTCCAGTTTACCTATGCGGGTCTGCATCAGTCAAGTTGTCTTCGTTAGCTTCGTTAATCCTGATCTCCATCTCATGCACCTGCTCAGCTAACGTCGACAGTGATTGTTCAATCTATATGTCCGGTAAGCTCCTCTTTCGAATTACGAATAGCTTTCATCAGGGATTTTACTGTTGGCTTATCTCGGTCAATCGCCATCTTCCCCACGTGCGAGCACCGTTTTGTGCCAAAAAAACTGTTTTAGTTTTAGTTTTCAGCTAAAATTGGTCAGTCCCAGGTGGAAAACAAATATCCACGACTATAATTAAGTAAATCCAATATCTGGAGCAATATAATTGGCTAATACTAGGCCATTATCGCTGAAGCTTACTCAGAGCTCACAGACACACGTCCACCCGTAATGGCTGCATCACGTGACTCTTGTTCAAGCTCTTTTGAAGAAGCACAAAGAAACGGGCAAGGTTGAGGATTGCAGACGCAGTGGTTGGCCAAGGGAACTTAATGCAGCAGATGCCAAACACATCAAGCTTATTGCCCTTCGAAATCGAAAGATGTCCAGCACCGCCATCAGCTCAGAACTAGTAGAAACCAGTGAGACCCAGGTACACCCATCTACTGTCTGAAGTCTGGCCAGTAGTGCTCATCATGGAAGAGTTCAGCCAAGAAGCCATAGCTCTGACATGGAAACAAAGCCAAGCGACTCAACTATGCACAAAAACATAGAAACTGGGGTGCAGAAAAATGGCCGGTGCTCTGGACTGATGAGTCAAAATTTGAAATATTTGGCTGTAGCAGAAGGCAGTTTTCCGCCAGGGCTTGAGACCAGTACAATAATAAGTGTCTGCAGGCAACAGTGTTCCAGCCGAGTTCCTTCAAAAACTGTGTGTGATTGTACCTAGAAGAATTGATGCTGTTTTGAAGGCAAAGGGTAGTCACAAGTCACACCAAATATTGATTTGATTTAGATTTTTCTTCTGTTCATTCACTGCATATCGTTACTGGATGAAAATAACACTTCCATTTTTCAGAGCATTCTTAGTTTACAGGATTTTTACACATATGCCTAAAACTTTTGCACAGTACTATATATCAAACCCCACAGCTCAACAGTGCACCTACACAACAGTGTTTGAGCCGTGTTGGTACGTTAAGTGGTTTGGGCTGTATTAAGTGTGTAATTGTGTTGAATAATAAGTATGTGGGATAACAATATAGTGCTTTTCAAGCACTATAATAATACTTTTGGATAACAATATTGTGATTGCCTACTGCAATCACACTAATAATAATAATTAGTGCTGCCAAGTTAACAAACGTGTTAACAAACTGTGTTAAATTTTTTTTAACACAGTTTAAAAATTAGTTAAATTACACAAACCTGCAACACTTCAGACTAATTTTGTAGGCACTTTTGAAATAAATGTGATAAAGTCTATGAACCGTGGGTAATGTAATTTAACTGTTTAATGTATGTTTTGGTGGTTGTTTCTCCTGCACAGTGCTCTGATCTCTCATGTTCAATATTAGGATCTCCTAGCTCCTTGGCTATCATAACCATTGCTAAAGTTGAGAGGAACAATGGAGAACAAAGCAGCTGTAGCTCTTTTTGGAATGCTTTGTTTTTGTATGTTATATCAGTTTAATGAGCGACGGAGATGACGAATCTGCATAAAACACGCAAATTCCTAATTACTTTTTTAATTTATTTTTGATATTTTTTTTTTATTTCCTTTAGTTGAACTTTGGAATTTTCATTGTAAACCATTGTTATACCGTCACTCTGTCCCTGATGATTAAATTTAATTAAATAGCAATTAATTTTTTTAAATATCTACTGCATAAGCAGTAAATACGTAATACTGCTTCCCATTGTGGGGGTCGGTCTGTGAGGTAAAATCGAATGTAGCAGCAGCCCAACTGTCATATACCCCTACACATGTGCAGTTCCCTTTAAAAAAAAAATGTAAATACATCATCTTTAATATTTTTCCTTTATCAAATAGTCAAAGTGAATCATGAGGCAACATTCAACAATTGTTTCTCCTAAAATAGACCAGTGATGAACAGCAACAACATTTTAAATGGCGTTTTCAATCTATGATGCCTACCTGCATGTGCAACGCGAAACGTAATGTGTGTTAAAGCCAAGATTAACGCACGATAAAAAAAATTTAATTGCCTAATTAACAGCGATTAAAACATTTTATCATGTGACAGCTATAATAAGATAAGATAAGATAATCCTTTATTAATCCCGCAATGGGGAAATTAACAATAGTGTGATTGCAGTAGGCAATGTTTGATTTATAACAGTTCTAACAGTAAAAAATCAAGCAGAAATTCAATCATTGTTCAATATTTTCCAATATTACTATGAACATTAAAGGTTCGTAGTTTAAAGTACAAGGTCATTCATATCATTCATGATCACATTTCTCTGTTGCTGCAACCCAGCTCAGGATTCAAACTACGATCCTACAGGTCAGGCAATAGTTGCTTTCATGTTATGCCACAAGTGACTTGTAAACACCTGGCTCATCTTGAGCCCCTTTAAATGGTGGAGTAATATGGAATCAAGCACCACTTTATTGCAAGTGTTTCAAATACTTTTAATTATTCTCATTATAACAAAATGCTCATGAAAATTTATAATGGAGATGTATTCACAAAATTGTCAGACATGGTGCGCTGTATAAAAAGATATAAAACATTTATGCACAAGATAAAAACAGAAGGAGTTATTCTTGGCTTTTATGAATAGTACCACCTTGATCAACCTTGGTTGATTGATATGACATTTTACAGGCTATTAAAGAATGTGTACATGTACAGGGGTTGGACAATGAAACTGAAACACCTGTCATTTTAGTGTGGGAGGTTTCATCGCTAAATTGGACCAGCCTGGTGGCCAATCTTCATTAATTGCACATTGCACCAGTAAGAGCAGAGTGTGAAGGTTCAA
>JAOVVG010120635.1:0-13104 GCA_028566375.1 Leptodoras nelsoni | reverse complement strand
TCTCGTTTCACTATGTACTGTACAACGCTGTATATGGTTGAAATGACAATAAAAAACTACTTGACTTGACTTGACTTTTGGACATGGCACACCGAACATTGTGGTCAAAACCCAAGGATGGTGAGAGACCTCAAGCTATTGTGGCAAGGTTACCTTATCACTCTGACTGTGTGAACTTTTGTGCTGGGCTAGAGAACTGAGACAAGTTAAAGTGGATGATATGAACATTTCAGTTTTCCCTGATCTCACTGCCAAATGTGCATGTGATCATTCTGCATTTAATGATGTAGTTGGCAACTTCGGGAGACACCTGGGCTCGAATTTGGATGATTAGATCTGGCTTGGCTGCATGTTTCATATAATGGCATGGAGAGGGCATTAAAGTCCCCAGGCAATGCTAAATTGTGTAGTGACACACTGCAATGCTAAACGTTCTTCTTGTAAAGTACATGTGGATGTTAGTGAGTCTATTCTTTTGGGAGATAATCTTACCCGTCTAATGCTCCATTTTAAAGTGGTGCCATTAAGACTTGGATGCTAAGTGTTAAGCATCTGTGATTTAGTGAGTATTTGTTTTCATCACAATGCATATAAGTTAATTTGGGTTAGTTTTGGAACTTGCTGCCTCCCTGTATATCAGGTGATTAGTATTACTGTTCATGTTAATAGTAGAGTACAACATTTATAGCAAAGGGAACAATATATACCAGTTCGTTAATGATACGATATTGATTTTATTCAGTAATCATTTATCTTTTAATTTAATTTAGCTAAATACAGATGTAAAACTAAATACAGTATAGTCCTGGAGTAAAACCTGTTAGAGGCTGCAAAAGACCTGAGACTGGGATGGAGGTTCACCTTCCAGCAGGGCAACGACCCTAAACATACAGCCAGATCTACAATGGAATGGGTTAGATCAAAGCATGTGTTAGAATGGCCCAGTGAAAGTCCAGACCTAAATCCTATTGAGAATCTGTGGCATGACTTGAAAATTACGGTTCACAGATGCTCTCCATTCAATCTGACTGAGTTTGAATTTTTTTGCAAATAAGAATGGGCAAAGATTTCAGCCTATAGATGTGCAAAGCTAGTAGAGATATACCCGAAACGATTTCCAGCTGTAATTGCAGTGAAAGTTGATCAGTGAAAGTATGGACTCTGGGGCCTGAATACAAATGCATACCACATTTTTCAGATTTGTATTTGTTAAACATTTTGAAAACTATGTATCATTTTCTTTTCACTTCACAATTACTTGTTACTTTGTGTTGGTCTATCACATAAAATCCCAATAAAATACATTTAAGTTTGTGGGTGAATTCAGTTCTCATATACTAGAGTTATTGATGATTAAAATGGTAGATTCCTTATCATTATTGGCAGGTTGATGAACAATCCAGTTTTGTTGGTGAACTTGTATGCTCCAAACTATGATGATCTTTATTTTATGTATAAATTATTTGAAAGTTACCTTCTATAAATATGCACATGTTAATCCTTGGGGGCGATTTTTAACTGCCATTAATCCAATGTTAGACTGTGCAAGTCTGCAAACATTGACCTAGAATTATATCCAAGACAGTAACTGAGTTCATGTTGAAAAATTTATCAACTCCCTAGCCAAATAATTCTCTCTCTTCTCTCATGTACATCAACTCTAGGATTGATTTTTCCTATAGACAGTACTCTTTTTTACTAAAGGAACTTCCACTAAATACCATACATTTGTTATCTAAGATCATGCCCCCCTTACTTTGAATATACAACTGGTGGATAGATACTGTGGTATCTCTTGTCATGGATGATGCAAAGTAGTTGAGGTAAAGAAGCTCTGCTGACACCGTCTTCTTCTTTGTAAAGGAATTTATTAATACAAATATCAAATGATAACAGAATCAGACAAGTATCAGTTACAAGGCCCTAGGAGCGCTCGGAGAATGCCGTGCAGCCAAATTTGACTACTCTGAATTTTTCCTCTTGAAGAAAATCCTTATATAGGCCAGAGACGAACTCTTGGCATCATTCTGTCTGGGGATATAGATTAACCGAGTCACTTTTGGACTACCCCTAATGTATAACTTTCTCTGTTCAAAATCAAGACCATCTGCACCTTACATTTGATCTAAAAAACAGGCCCCAAACTCAGGAAACACCAAATCAAGATGGCCCCAGGCACTCAGAATGTCATGACTATATCAGATTATGATTAATTACCAGGAGCTTATTTGCATAGCCCGTCTCCAGATCTACTTAAGAATCGCTTTGATTTGAAAGCAGAGTTTGACCTCATTTATACTAGTGAAGTGGAGCACTTGATGTTGCATTCTTGGTATTATTGTGAATATGGGAAAATCAGGTATACTTCTTGCTCACCAGTTGTGTGAGGCATGCTGCCTCATATCGTATCCCTCAGATCAGAGATATGTCTCAGATACTATTTAAATATGTCTTTAAATTAATTTATCTGTTACTGTATCAGTCTGAATTCTCATTCTTTAAAATTAATTTAACTGTTCCAACCATAGACACCATGGATGCTAAAGATCTTGATGCTCTGTTGAGGGTAGAGGAAATAGTGGATTCAATTGATGGCATGCATTGTAAGAAAGCCCCATGTCCAGATGGATTCCTGTTAGGGCTCGGTCAATTCCCTCTGCGACCTCTGGGGGTGATGTTGTCGCCATCAGGACTACATCACGTCAGACCTCCAGAAGAAGTCGAGGGACTACAAGGCCCAGACAGCCCTTGGGCAATTAGGCTTGACGAGGAGCACCGGGCTGGGCAAGCATTTAAGCCTCTCCATGCAAGGGCTCCTTGTCACACCCTCTCTCTATGCTTGCGAATGCACGCTATTGTCAGGGAAAGATCGGTAGCAAGGAACGTTAGGTTCTGAGCAGGTAGGCCTTCGGACTGAGGTAATCTGAGGCAGGGCAAAGTTTAGCTGGTGTGACCCCAAATCTCTCTCTTCTGGCTTACGCCGGCAAATACTCTTTGCTTCCCCTCGCCTCATATCTCTGAGCCTTCTCCCCGCGCTGCTCAGCACGGGGCAGCCTTCCCTTCTTTCACGCACTTACTTCCGGGTTGGTCTCTTAGCGTCTAGGCGCTCCGAGCACTGACGCCCAACCCACGCTTTGTTTACCATCCTTTCCTTTGCTTGGCTTCCTTTTCCCTTTTGTTTTGGAGAAGCCATTAGCTTTAAAAGGAAAGTTTAGTTATAAAGGGAGCTATAAAAGAAAAAAGAGAAGAAATGAGAAAAGGAAAAGGGGAAAAGCAAAAGGGAAAAAAAAGAAAGTAAGAAAGACAAGAGAAAAGAAAGTGAAATAAAAGGGGAAAAGAAATAAGGAAAGAAAGCAATAACCCCTTTTTCTCTTGGTTTATTTATTAGGCTTTTGTGCAACCCTTCTTTTGAGTCTGCTCTGCGCAGCCCTTTTGTTTGTCCTTTTCGCCACTCATAAGGCACTACGTTGTCTGCAGCAACTGAGCCCCGCTTATGTAGAATATGCAGAATGGTGGACTTGCATAACCAAATTTTCAGCTATTCTACTGGTCAGCCCACATTCACAAAATAACATTCTGGCTTGGCTCATTGGAGACTGCTTGGAGCTTGTTCATGTATTAACACTTCTTTGCATGCTTTGCTCACCACCTCTCTACCTTGTAACCCCGCTGGCTATACAACCAAATTAGTAGTGCTCTCCACCCTTCATGTCTGATATCAGTTTAGGAGACATTTTAATTATACTGCAGCTTCCATTTTGGCATCAATAACTACTAATAATGTATTCCTCCCCTCTTACACTGACCCTATATTTTCTCAGTGGTGGGATAGAGGTATTTTAAGGATGGAAAATGGAATTGATTAAATGGTCTCTCAACGCAATTGATACTATCTTCTCGACAAGGAATCAGGGTGCGGGAGAACCCACTTGTCCGGTCGGGACTGCCGCCGCTGGATATGCATATGATTCCTGGGGAACAAGACATGACATGGCTGTGCATCGCACCATTATTCCTTCTTCCTTGTGTTTCCTTTCCTTGTTTCAATCTATGACGGTGACGCGCCTGTGTGTGCAGTGGCCACCTGGGCTGAAATGGTGCTTTACACAGTCAACCCAAGGAACGGCATTTTGTTTCAGTATGTGCTTGCATGTATTTGGAATGATAAATAAAATTTGATTTGATTTGATTTTTACCCCCCCCTTCCATCCTTCATTTAGGGTGGCCAGTGGGTTTGTGTGTGTGTGTGTTTGCTTTGGGGCTTTGGGGGGTCTTTAGATTTTGTTAAATTGGATGTAGTAGTGTAGCTAATTCTTAGCTACTATGGCAGATTTTTTTGTTGCCCTTTTCTTTTTTCTTTGCTTCCAGATGGTACTAAAATCATGGACAACAACAAACACATATCAGTGTCAGTGTAGATAGTCATTATTTTCCCTTCAGACACCTTACAGGCTTCTCTAAGGGAATGAAGTTCAGCAGCTTGGGCTGAAAGGTGTGATAGAAGTGACCCAGACACCAGTGTGTCCAAAGCCCACCTTATTCTTACCAGTTTCCAGATTTCTACACTCCACAAGATGTCCACAAAGAGTAACAATTCAGGGTTTTTGAGAGGGTTGTCCTTGAGATCAGGCCTGGTGGATCATAATTTCTTAACTAGAGCAACACAATCATGTTCAAAGGCCTTTGTATCCACAAAGATGGGAGTACACACATCACAGAGAACTATCACACCAGCCTGTAAAAGAGAGTTAAAAACAGTTATTATACTTTACAGCTTCAGGTTTTAGTGGATACTGAATTTGATCAGATTTTGGTCTTATCACTATTGGATGAGCCCCTTTTATAATGCCCGCATCATGCTTACTTCTTCCAGTCTGGGGTGAATGTCCTTTTTCCATGATGTAGAAATGTCAGCACTAGAAAAGTTCCCCCTGTAAGATAATGCAAACTGTTCTGCGCACTCTGTATGGATTAAAAGAGGCAAGTGGCATTTAAAAGCATGCAAAGTAAGAATTTAACAGGTGGAAAGATGATATGCTCATTGATAAGATCCCAGTCCCTCAACTTAGAGCAGCTCTCTGTCCATCAACCCACCTCCTCCTATTTGGCAGTCTGTGATCTGGAGAGAGAAACATGAGGCAGTGATTTGGGTACATCAAATACACTTTTTGTAGAGTTGCTCTGGAACACTGAGGTTTGAACAACCTATTCTCATGGGACCATCTGGGCCCTCATGTATATATGCAGTACAATGCATATCAGTTGGCAGTTCCCAGAGGGGAGGTTTATTCACATGTAAGTCTCATTAGATATTGTGGGGTGGATGTCAACACATCAAGGTACAGCTTCCAATCATAACAATATAACAGGCAATTTGGCCTGAATTTTACCATTTTGAGAGTCTCTGGCTCCCCATCCTGTTTCAATGCCACTACGGCCAGAAGTGAGTGAAAGCTTACACATTAAATCACATCCCAATACATTATTTGGGCATAAGGATGAGAGTAAAAACTGATGCTTAAATGTCTGCTTTTTGGACAAATGAATGGAGCTCATAAAACCTATGAGAACTGGATTTAAAAAAATTAGAATACTGTGGAGAAATCAGCCCAAATTTTGCAGGGAATGAATGTTTTAATATGGGCTGCATACATAACAACTGGCCAGAAGACCATCAGTGAAAGCTAAGGAGGCTGGCAGTTTTGCAATTTTTTGTATTTTTGTTTTCATGGGTTTTATGAGAAGCCCAAATTTTGTAAAAATAAACAAATAAATTCTTGAAATCGTTTAAATTGGGGACCCTGAATTTATCATCTATGAACTTTTCAAATAGAGAGTTCAAATAGAGTTCATCCTGACAGTATTGCTATGGAAAATACACAGCACTATATGGGCAAAATATTATTTTAAAATCCCTGAATACTTCTATTTAATACATTTGACTTAGAGTTAATGATATGATTATTAAGTGATCAAACACACAAATACAACCATTGCTACTTCTACAAATGACCACTAAATTAGAACAGAAGATTTATGAGAGAGTATATATCAGGTTAATACATTCTTAAATATAACAGATTAAATGTCTATATAAGAAAAAAAACTTAGTAAAATGGTTCTATTATTATTAGGTTCTAATAACCTAATAATCTTGACAGATTTTCTGATACGACTAAAACTACTATGATTTTTTTAGTGGTTACTACATATGTTAAAACATTCTATACATTTCCTAATTAAACCATGAATTGAGTACAACACTAGACATGAACACTAATTCAAATAAGAATTAAAAGAAGAAAATAAAGAAAATAAAATATAATAATAACATATGGAACATATTTCAATTCATGTCTTTGCAATTCTGGAGAGATGATGCTTCTTTGTCTTAGATTGGTAGATAAAATCACTGTGCAATTTTGCAGGATTATCAAATATCATGGGGCATCATAATAAGATACATTTTACACTATCATACTTACACATGGAGGTCTGTAACCTGTTGTCAATTGGAATTTAAAATATAAGAGAATGTTGATTTCTTTTAAGAAAATTGTTCCTCACAGTTCTCTGTTTATTGTGTCAGGTCCTTTGTACTGAGAGAGATTTATGATCCCCTGAGTTGAACAGACACCCATTCATGCCCATGAAGGTCTTAGGTTAAGGGTAATGCTGTATTCCATTAAAAGTTAATGGTTTTATAGAACTTTAGGAATCAGCTTGGCTCATTGTGCAGGGCTAAATTTGACATAAGGTCACTTTTGCAATACAGCATGCATTATTTAGGCTTTGGTTGACCAGGTTTTAACCTCCCATTGGAGTCTGCTTTATGTGAACTCTGGTTTTAGTGGATTCATCACTACAAGCCTGAGAGTAAAAGGCAGAGTTTGGAATGCCTAAAAGGAGGAAATCTGAAAGCTTGTTGACAGATGGACAAAATGATAAATGACTGACCCTTGTATCATTGACTCACCATCTGATGTACCCCAAATGGTGATTTTTTCTTTATTTGTTGATCTCCCTATTCTTAAGATTCAGTCCAGTCTTCATCACTTATCTCTTTAAGCTCTTATATACAATCCTTTTAGCCTGTGTATGTACCAATGGGATCAGCTCAGATCAACCAGTTATTTTTCCTTAACACTAGGCACACATCAAGGCTGCACCCTCTCATCTTTTTGCTGTAGCTATGGAACCCTTGGCTATTGCCATTCACATAAACTCTAGGATTAGAGGAATCATGTTCAGATGATATGGTGTTATTTATCCCCAAACCAGAGTCCTCCAAATTATTACTTTATTCAGTTCTTTTTCAGGGTACAAATTGAATATTTAAAAGGTGAGTTATTCCCTATTAATAGCTCAATTTATGATTTTCCTCCCAATGCTTCACCTTTTCATCTAGTCCCCCCATTAAAACAAATATATGGGTATTAATCTGGCACAGGGTGACACAGGGGCTCAATGGGTAGCACTGTTGCCTCACAGCAAGAAGTTCCCAGTTTGAGTCCCCGGGTGGAGTGGTCTAGCTCCATGTGGAGTCTGCATGTTCTCTCTGTGTCCCTGTGGGTTTACGTCAGGTACTCTGATTTCCTCCCACAGTTCAAAGACAAGCATATTAGGTTAATTGGTGCCTCTAAAGTGCCTCTACTGTGTGAGTGTCTGTATGCCCTACAATGGATTGGTGACCTGTTCAAGGGTTGTTCCTGCCTTGTGCCCTATGCCACCAGCTAGGTACTGGCTCTCCCGTGACTCTGAACAAGAATATTCAGTTAAGATAGCGGATGGATGGATAATCTGACACACAAATGGTCCAGCCTCTCAAAGTTTAAATTCATCCCACTTCTTGCCAGAGTTAAATCTTTTCTTCCATTATCATGAATTAGTCTATTCACTGAAAATGAATGTCCTTTTTTTGTATACATTTTTATAGTTATTCCAGTCAATGCTTTATTCCTATGTAAATCCTTCTTTAAAACCTTAAATCATCTTGTCTCAGATTATATTTTGAATAAAATGCCTCGTAAAATTTGCAAGATACTTCTTCAAACTCTCATGGGCTGTGGAGGCCTCGCATCCACAAACTTTCTGTTCTATCATGGGCATTCAATGCTGGTTTTTGGCCTTGCCACTTACTTGCAGATTTCTCCAGATTCTCTGAATCTTTACATTATAATTTGGACTGTAGATGATTAAATCCCTACATTCTTTGCAATTGCACATTGGGAAAACTTACACTGTTTGTAATGAGTTGGTTAGGGTGGACTCAAGTGCGGGAAAAAGAAATTAAGCCGGGCTGTTATTACTCAGAAATAGACAAACTAAGGAGCTGCTCGTAGCAGAGCTCAAACTCAGGATGATTACTTTGAAAATCTGGAGTTGAATAAGAACGTAAATTTAATAATCAGTAGAAAGAAATAGGAGAATGGCGCTGGGGAAAGTGCTCCCACAGCAAGGAACTGAGAGGCCAAGCCAGGGGGTCAGCTTTGAGGTCAGGACATGGTATGTGTATGTGGGTGTATATGTGTGCGTAGATCTTTCCTTAGGGTGTGTGGGTCACTTCTTGAATCAAGCCAGATCCGCTACATCTTCCCCCACTCAGTCCGATGTTCACCTTTGGATGGCGTCGGGCCACTAAGGCGGGTTTGGCAGTGAATAGTAGGTCAGTAATAGTACCGGGTTACATTGCTCTGGTGTGGATACATTAGGCTTTAGCAAAAGTAGTGGGACTGTAATGATGTGTTAGCTAAAAAAATATATAGCCTAGGCCAACTGTGATCTCCCTGAGGGTATCATCTATAGGAGTTAGGTTATGTTTTGGGCCCCTTCACATTGGAGGCGGTTGAGGGTTCTTGGATCCAATTTCAGAGTGTGTTTTGCGAAGAAGTCAGGGATTTCGATTTAGCTTTCGTACTGTTCAGACTGTAGGTGGTAAAGCACTAGGTCTTCAATGTGGAGAATGGCATTGCCGGCACTCTAACCCAGAAAGTTTGATTAGGCAGGAGAATGCGATCTACGGTATCGTGTTGGTCGTATGTGAGAAGGGTGTCTTTAGAAGGGGTATTAATTAACCAGCGGTCTCCCACTATTTTGTCTTGGGTAGTGGTTAGTTGGTATCATGGTGTGACTGTGGCTGGACATCTGCCATCGTTTACTATGGGCTTAAGGCCACAGATACCATTAGTGCTATCTCTGATAAAAGGTTTGCTAGGACATAGATAATGGATATCTTTAGTGAGGCTGCACATGCGCAAATTGGGGGCCAAATATAGCCCAGGGCTGTTATCATGGTAGGCTACAACCGGAGGAGTTTGTACCCTAACATGGGCGTCTTCTTTCCAGAAACCTACGTTCACAACATCTTTTAACCGGTATATATTTTCGGCTGATACTATGGGCATGTTGACAATAAATGCGATCTCACGTTCTTGGGGTTTGACTTAAAGAGATACTGCACTGCCCAAAGTATAGGCTAGATGGGCTTGGAGGTCTGTGACCACCTTGCGAGTTGCTGTGACTAGGAGGTCTTGTACAAGAGACTGGTACCAGATAGCCTGGCTAAGCTATCTATAGAGGACCCTATTCTGCATAGTATGTCAGACATTAGCATGGTTACGAGTTGAGTATGAGCATGATCTACTTGGAGGACTGAGAGGAGAGAGTTTACGGTTTGGATGGTTTTATTTAGGGCTTCACTATGGGTGTTAAGCACCAAGACTTTTTGATATCTGGAATTTCAGCCTGTAGATCTCCAACATGCCTTTTTACTGTGGCAAGGGAGATGGTATTGACAGCGGAGGTTCTGAGGCCTAGAAGGGACCCAATAGTTGCAGCGGCAGTTAGTAGACCTGCAATGAACCTTTTGAAGCGATGATTTTGTCCACTTAATTCTGTCTGTGTGATCGTGAATTTTTGTAACTGTTGTAGCATGTGGGTAGTATCTGCCTCGACATGCCTGATGGCCTCCATAGTCCATATAGATCTAGCCCTGCCAGTTTGTTTGGCCGTAACAGGAACATTCCTCCTACTTACCTCGCCAGGATTCAACTTAACAAACACCTTCTGGGTGTGTAGATGGCAGTTAGTAATCAACAGTCCATGTTGTCCCCTCACCACGATGCCAGAGTCTGGTCCTGGCTCAAAGATTTCTGAGTGGGTCACTGTGGCAAACAGGCCCAGGGTCAAGAGCATGGACAACCAGGTCATCCTAGCGGGGGAAACGAGCATGATTAGGACCATGGATGGTTATGGACTACAGCACAAAATGTGATTTGGGACACTTTTCTGGAGGTCACCCCCACTAGATTAATGGGAAAGCCAGTTATACCCAAGCATTTCCTAATTCAAAGAGACACCCTTTATGGGTTGAGTTAGCCTATGGAGTGGTTTTAGTCTGAGGTTATTTTGATGGCAAGTTGTATACAACGCAAGGGAGAAGTCATTCTGGTTGGCCCAGGGAAGTTCTAACCACCCCAGGAAAAAGTTTTACCAAATCTACTTTAACTGGGACATTCTCATCTTTAACTAGTCCCATGGGGGTTTTGTATGGCTTAATCTGGTTGCGGTGGACCCATTTAAGTATAGATTCTCTCTGAGAACTTATCTGTGATCAAATGAGGGCCTCCCCAGTGAGGGAGAAACTTGCGAGTCTTGTTTTGTAGTTCCCTTCTTGGGGCCTCCTGCTGGTGGAGCATACCTTGTCCCCCACTTGGAACTTGCTGTAGGATGCTTTTTGGTCATAGTAGGCTTTGCGTCCTTCAGCATTTCTCTCCAAGTGCTGTTGGGCAAAAGCAAAAGTTGCTCGGAGGTGTTTGTGCAAGTCCTCCATATATTGGTGAGTAGTATATGCTGTTGCTACGCTAGCTTCACCGGGCTGATAGAGTAGGTGCAGAGGGAGAGTCATCTGCTTACCAGTCATTAGTTCAAAGGGGGATATACCAGTAGCCTCATGTGGTATTGCCCAAATGGCCATCAACACCAGGGGCAACTTAACATCCCAGTCTCATGGATTAGATGCTACATACTTTTTCAGTATGCTTACCACCGTGCGATTAGCACACTCCACCTGGCCTGAGGCCTGAGGGTCATGGCTGATATGTAGGTCAGCTTTTATACCTAGTTGTTGCCATAGTTGGTGCATGACATCGGCACTGAAATGGGTCCCTCTATCAGAATTGACACAGCTAGGTAAGCCAAATCGTGAGAAAATGTGGTTCATGAACAAATATGCAGTGGTTTGGGCTGTGTGGGGCAGTGTAGCTTCGTGGTTAAGACACTGGACTAGGTTAAGACACTGGACTAGTGACCAGAAGGTTGTGAGTTCAAATCCCACCAATGGCCACTGCTGGGCCCTTGAGCAAGGTCCTTAACCCTCAACTGCTCAGTTGTGTAAATGAGATAAATGTAAGTCGCTCTGGATAAGGGCGTCTGCCAAAAGCCATAAATGTAAATGTAAATGTGTCATTCGGGGCTGGTAAACACTCTAACCACTTAGTGAATGCACAGGTCACAGTAAGTAAGTATTTGGTACCTCTAGTGGATTTGGGGAGTGGGCCAACCCAATCAAGTTGCAAGTCGGACCATGGGAATGCCAGTCCTCTTTTCTGTAATGGAGCCCTGTGGATGGGATTTGGAGGCTGAAACTGGCAGCAAACCAGGCAGCCTTTGACATAGTCTTTTTTTTTTCATGTGGGGCCAGTATGCTACCTGTTGCAGTGCTTGGTGTGTTGCCTTTATCCCTTTGTGACCCACGCATGGAGAGTCATGGGCGTATGTTACTGTATATATATATATATATATATATATATATATATATATGACAGACTAATAACTAGCCTTTAACCGGGGTATTAGGAGCTAGGATAATAAGGAGAGGTGAAATTTATGGAGGAAGCAGTTTAATTTATGTAGGAACCTACAGCGAGCCTAACGACAAAAAAAAGAGAAAATTTACCAAAGAAAAATTGGGAATTTAAAGGGTCAGGAGATCACATTGCTGAACCGTAGCCAGAGCTTTTTAGTAGAGGCTCACTTGCTTTTTTTTGAAGATTCAAAGCAGTCTGATGAAGTGCATGCGACCCAAGAGGTTGATCCATTGGCAGAGATCTTGCTTCTTTACTCAGAGGTAGAGGTGTAGAGGTGGTTTCACTCTGGAGCACGTAGCAAGGCTTGAGTGGAGATTTGGAGTCTCAGTTGTCGATCAGCAAAGAACTGTTTGCTGTGGCCGTCAGCAAAGAAAGAAATTACTGTCGTAACCTGAATAAATGCCTGTAACTTGAGACAAAGGCTTTCTTGCAGATCTTCTCCGGACAAAGTCTACAAAAAGGTCTTAGCTTGGAGAGGTGAGGGACACTAGCATCCAAAAAATTATTGTTCTTTTCAAGCAAACCGGAGAGCAAAATTGATATTCCAAATTTCTCAAATTCTGAACTGCCATTTGTGAGCTGCATAGGAGTTTTTGAAGATTCACGCGAGGGTGGAGTTAAGGCAGAGTTAGGGCCAAGCCAAGTGACAAGGCGGAAGAATCAGCCAATCCACTTGGTTCCTTTGGGGCTCAACGTCAGAAAATAAGTGGGCTTTGTCTCAGACAAATTACGAGTTAAAAATGGGAATTTAAAAAAAAGGTGCTAATTTTCCCCATAAACTTCTGTCTCTTATTTAATCACTTAAAGGAAAAAATACTTTAAAAGTTGAAATAATCATTAGAGAGAACAGATAATTTATTTATATTTATGACATTTCCTTAAGCTCTGTGAGTATCTTGCTTACACGCCCTATTAATCTCTTTGCGGCTCTTAATTCTGCTTGACAGAATATCTATCTATATATAGACATGTACAGTGGTGTGAAAAAGTGTTTGCCCCTTCCTGATTTCCTGATTTTTGCATGTTTGTCACATTTAAATGTTTCGGAAAATCAAACCAATTTAAATATTAGTCAAAGACAACACAGGTAAACACAAAATGCAAATTTTAAATAAAGGTGTTTATTATTAAGGGAGAAAAAATATCCAAACCTACATGGCCCTGTGTAAAAAAGTGATTGCCCCCTAAACCTAATAGCTGGTCGGGCCACCCTTAGCAGCAACAACTGCAACCAAGC
>JAOVVG010120086.1:0-13111 GCA_028566375.1 Leptodoras nelsoni | reverse complement strand
GCAAGAAGAATGGCTTAAAATCCCTCTGACCACTGTGCAGGACTTGTATATGTCATTCCCAAGAGGAATTGACGCTGATTTTGGCCGCAAAAGGAGGCCCTACACCATACTAATAAATTATTGTGGTCTAAAACCAGGTGTATATTACCCCAATCAGCATTATTGCTGGAACAGCCACTATTGACTGAGGAATGAGTTTACAGCATGATGTTCCTAAGACATCGTATTGTGGTATGCTGTATTTTACCTGTCCTCTTGAATAGCACGAGTCCAGAAGGAGATTGATGAGGTAGTAGGGCGAGACCGGTGCCCTTCTATTGATGACCGAGTGAAGATGCCATATACAGATGCAGTCATTCATGAAATTCAGCGCTACATGGATTTTACTCCTACTGCTGTTCCACATAAAATGTTATATGACACTGAGTTTAAGAACTATCTCATACCCAAGGTACCTTTAATTATACACATTGTAACCTTCAAGACTTTATATGCATATTTTGCTGCACATTAAAAAAGTTTTTCTTTAACCTTTGCCCACATCATTTGTTGAAAGTTCTGTTTTTTTTATTTAGGGAACCATTATTCTTCCTTTGCTTTCTTCTGTGCTTTCTGACCCTGATTTGTGGAAGAACCCTGACAAATTTGACCCGGAGAACTTCCTGGATGAAGCGGGACAATTCAAAAAGAATGATGCATTTGTTGTATTTGGAATGGGTGAGCTCAAACCTTGGAAGTGTATCATGAATAGACATTTTTTGAAACTCAGCACCCTGATTTACAGTTAATGTTCTGAGAATTTCTGCATATTTAGTGCACTCAGGTTAGTATAAGCCACTGATCAGCCATAACATTCAAACACACTTTGTCCATTTTATCAGCTCAACTGACCATACAGGTGCACTTTCTAGTTTTACAGATAGAGACTGTAGTCCACCTGTCTTTCTGCAGACTTTGTTAACCCACTTCCTTTTACCCTGTACTGCAGTGGTCAGGACCCCCACAGTGCAGGTATTATTTGGATGATTGTCAGCGCTGCAGTGACCCTGACATGGTGGCGGTGGTGTGTTAGTATTAGTGTGTATTGTGCTGGGACAATTGGATCAGACACTGGAGCGCTGCTGAAGTTTTTAAACATTGTGTCCACTCACTGTCCACTCTGTTAGACACACCTACCTAGTTGGTCCACCTTGTAGATGTAAAGTCAGAGACAGTAACTGTTGCTGTACAATTTGTGTTATTCATCCTCTAGTCCTTCATCAGTGCTCACAGGATGCTACACACTGGACACAGTTTGCCGGATATTTTTGGTTGGTGGACTATTCTCAGTCCAGCAGTGACACTGAGGGGTTTAAAAACTTAGGCGGCACTGCAGTGTCTCATCCAATAGTACCAGCACAACACACTAACACACCACCATCACATCAGGATTACTGCAGTGCTAACAAGCATCCACCAACCACCAATCACCCTCTAGAAATGAACATGAGTGATGCTGTTATTCTATGTTATTTTATTCCAAAATATATACTACAACCCCAATTCCAATGAAGTTGGGACATTGTGTAAAACATAACTAAAAACAGAATATGATGATTTGCAAATCCTTTTCAAACATATTCAATTGAATACACTATAGGATATTTAATGTTCAAACGGATAAACTTTTGTTTGATTGTTGATAATTCTTGATTTTGATCTTGTTTTTTTGCAAATATCACTCATTTTGAATTTGATGCCTGCAACATGTTCCAAAACAGTTGTGACAGGGGCAACAAAAGACAGGGAAAGTTGTGGAATGCTCACAAGCACCAGCTTGGAACATTCCACAGGTGAACAGCTTAATCGGAAACAGGTGAGAGCATCCCTGAAAGGCTCAGTTGTTCACAAGCAAGGATGGGGTGAGGTTCACAACTTTGTGAACAAATGCATAAACAAATAGTTTTGGAAATGATGGATGTCAAGGACTGTCTGGATTGTTATCAGCGCAAAGTTCAAAAGCCAGCATCTCTGATGGTATGGGGGTGTGTTGGTGCCCATGGCATGGGTAACTTGTACATCTGTGAAGGAACAATTAATGCTGAAAGGTACATACATGTTTTGGAGCAACATGCTTATTTCAGCAAGACAATGCCAAGACACGTTCTGCATGTTACAACAGTGTGGCTTAGTTGTAAAAGAGTGCAGGTACTAGACATTATGAAGTGCAAAATACAACGCCGGAGACCCCAGACTGTTGAGCAACTGAAGTTGTACATTAAGCAAGAATGGGAAAGAATTCCACCTACAAAGATTAGTAATTAGTGTCCTTGGTTCCCAAACACTTATTGAGTGTTGTTGAAAGGAAAGGTGATGTAACACAGTGGTAAACATGTCCCTGTCCAAACTATTTTGGAATGTGTTTTGGCATCAAATTAAAAATGAGTGAATATTTGCAAAAAACAATAAAGTTTATCCGTTTGAACATTAAATATCTTTTCTTTGTAGTGTATACAACTGAATATGGGTTGAAAAGGATTTGCAAATCATCGTATTCTGTTTTTATTTGTGTTTTACACAATATCCCAACTTTATTGGAATTGGGGTTGTGTATATATACTGGTTTCATTCCAAAAATTATACTACCAGATAAATAAATACAGTACTTTAATGCAGAATGTATTTTTGCTCATGTAATTATCAGATCAGCCAGTCATGTAGAAGCAGTGCAATGAATAAAACCATGTAGATCCAGGTCAACAGGTTCAGTTAATGTTGACATCAAACATCAGCATGTGGTAAATTTTTATTTCATTATTTGTAACATTCATGCCTCTATGTCTGTTTTGCATAGGGAAGCGGGCCTGTCTGGGTGAAGCTCTTGCCCGAGTGGAAATCTTTATTATGTTCACCTCCCTCCTCCAGTGCTTCACCTTCAGGGCCACGCAGCCAGTGGAAGAGATTGACACCACTCCTGCCATTTGCAGCTTTGGCCGCATGCCTCGTTCCTATGAATGTTATGCAGTGCGTAGAGCTTCGATCTAGAATGGCACACATGCAGTTTTGCTATTATATAGAAATGGAAATCTGTCACATGAAGCATATGAGTGCTGTCGTGTGCAGAGGAAATTTTAGTTTCTGATTTTTTTTTTTTCTAAAATTGTTTCTGAAATCTTTTTTTCAACTGTTTTAGTTGGATGGCACCATTGGACACCAACCAAAAACATATCAAACTGAACCAAATTTGTGTTGATTAATGTAATATTTAAAATATTAAATTAGAAAAAAAATTAAATAAAAAAAAAAAAATTTTAAATAAAAAAAAATTAAAATAGGAATGTTCATTCAGCAATATTTTGGCAGTATACTAAACTAAACTCCTATTAGATTAATGCTTGCCATCTTCTTATTCATATATCAACATGAATATTTGTTTTTTAGTTTTTATTTTTTTAGGACAGTGGCACTGTGTTACCTGAATCATTTCATGATATTATGAGCTGTAGATGGTGAAAGACCTAAATTCTTTGCAATCTTTTGAGGCGAAACTTTGTATTTGAACTGACTGAAAATTCTCGCATGAAGTTTGGCACAAAGTGGTGAACCATGACCCATCCTTTCTTGCAAAGACTAAGCCTTTGGTGAATGCTCCTTTTATACTCAATCTTGATGGCCTCACCTGTTATCAGTTAAACTGCTTATTCTGGAACCTTCCAGTGTTACTTGTTTAACTTTTCAGTCTTATTTTGCCTCTGTCCCAACTTGGGAGAGTGTGTTGCAGCCATCAATTTCTACATTTGTTTATTTTTAACAAATTGAATGGATCATCATTGAAAGCACTCTTTTCTTTGTCCTTTTGACTGTTAAATAGAGGTTCAATTGAATTAACAAATTACAGATTTCAGTTTATATTGCGTTTTTTAGAAAGCGTCTCAACTTTTCTGGAAATTGGGTTTGTAAAATATAAACTTTTAAACCAAACCTACAATTAGAAATGAATGCATTCCAGGCTTTGCCCATATAGCAGTTTAGCTGGCAACTCGTCCCAGTTACTAACCAGCACTTCCCCTAGAGACCCGCACTATACCTCCCAGAATCCCTGGCGAACACCCAAGATCGCCATGCCTAGCATGAACACTTTACTTTCCACTCGTTCCTAGTCTCCAGAATAGTAATGTTATGTGTTATTGCCTGCACCTGTACCTTGTTTAGTTCCTTTGTTCTCCTAGGTATTTAAGTTCCTTTATTTCACCTGCCAATGATGCAGCAGGTCTGGATGTTGTGAAGGAGGTGGTGAATGCCTCCTTCATTGCTTATGAACAAGCACCAACAATGCTTGATGAAGCTTGATGCCCAGCTGACCCAACTCACTCATGCATACCATTGCTACACTGTGGATCTCCTTGTCCAACCCACACTCACCCGTTGCACTGAATGCCTGAATGCTATGCTGGTGAGGCAAATGAATATCAACAATTCTTGCTGCAATGTGATTTGTAGGGAGGGAGTCTTAGACCAGAGTAAAATTACCCAGTTCATTGGGATACTCAGCAGCAAGGCACTGGGCAATCACCATTTGGAATCAGTGAGGCCAGGCATTCAGGTGTTTGATCATGTGACTGATAGAAGGGAGAGAGTGGAGCTCCTGTCATCTCTTGTGCAGGGTGAACACTGGGCAACAGTGGCTGGAATGAGCGGACCCGCAATGCCATGTTTTATCGGGGGCTTAATGCAGATGTGCTCATAGAGCTTGCCTACTGGGACAAGGTGGCAACATTCGATTTTCTCATTGATCTGGCCATCCAACTGGATGACCTACTTTGTACCTGACTCACAGCCAGGGCCAGTTCCCAGCCAGCACTGACACGCCAATCTTCAGAGCTCATGCAACGTGGTCCTGCCCAAGTGAAAAAAGAGGAAAGGACACAATGGCTGCAGTGTCGGCTCTGGTTCTACTGAAATGCCTCTTCTCACTTAGTCGTGCAGTATACAGATTGTAAGAGCCATTCACCCCCAACTGGGAGGACAAACACCTGCACACAAACACCTCCTGGTGAGTCTGTTGGTGTAAATCTTTCCTGGATGACCATACAAAGGCTGAATTTTCATCAGTAGGAAGATGACCAGAAATCAGGAGACTATTAGCCAGGCTGTGATCAAAGATGATTGATTTTGTGCACAGGCAACAGTAGCATCTTGGGACCTGAAGGTCTGTCATTTATTCATAGCCCCAAATAATGGCCTGTGATGACCAAGTGTGGACGTGAAGACTGTAAACCATGAGAACATCCAAAGTTAAAAAACAAGGAAAAGATATAGAAGGAAGCATGAGACATCAGACCTCGTCCACAGAGGCTGTAGTAAAGAGTGTATATAACGTATACATAACTGAATAAATCTGTATACATAACAGAGAGGCATATATGTGAACAAATGGGTATATGTGAACATTATGGGTAACATTAAAATCACTCAAAATAAAACTGATCCTAATGATTAAATCGTGTTTCATAATATGTCAAAAGGTAAGGAATAATGTGATAAAATTAGAAAAATAGAAAAATTAACCTCACCGTCTCAAGTTTTCTCTGAGGAAAAAATTGCATCATGCACTTAGGAGATATGTTTTCATGAATTCAACACACCCTTCGAATCAGTGCCATGGATAGGGGACCATCAGAAAGGGGACCATCACACACTGCATAGTTCCTATAAAGATCTGGATCAGTGTGTTACCCTCGCAAGCATCTCCTTCCTAATCACTTTTTCTTTCAAGCACCCCATCGTTCTATGTGACCCTCTATGTAACAACATGGCCCTCTGATCTCCTGGCAAGCAAAGAAAATCCAAGCAGGTCCCAAACCTGTTTTGAGCCTTTCAGTCAGTTTCAGAACCAAGTCAAATCAACTATATGGTTATAGCACCACTATATGGTTAAAAGACAAAAAGTGGCGGCCAAAGTGCTGCACAAGAAAATCAACTTAAAACACAAAGCATAAAACAATCAAACCAAACCTGGAGCATGGAGAGCCTTGAACCCCAGTCTACAGTAACAAGTATCTCAAGCTAAATTACATTTTTTGCAGTGTGATAATTCCTAGATTCTGGTTTGGACAGTGATTGCCTTCTTTACCTTATTTCATTAAACCTGCACCTGCATCCTTTGAACTGTCACAGTAAGTTTCATTACAGATCTATACAGAAATATTACAATTTTCCAGACAGATGACTTTTTTTGCTTTATGACAGACATTAAGTAGGAGATCAGAGTATGCGTTCTGGTGCACAAATACAAAAAATAACCAAATTTAAAGACTTTTTGTGGTTGCATGCGACACTGAACTTAAGTCATGCTTCTTCTGGAAGCAGTACAATTCCTTTTATCTATTTTGGCTACATTTTTAATTGTGTGGCAGAAATTTTAAAAAGCAATGAGAAAAATGTTACAATATACAGTATGTGCATTTTGAATTTAATGTCTATTGCAATCAAACTAAATAGCAATTAGACTACTCATGCAGTGAATAATGATATGAGAATATGGAAAAACAACCAAATCTGGAATAAATGCTCAGTAAATCAAGAAGCAAATAGTAGGCAAGTGAGTTAGGCAAGTTAACTCACCAGTCATGAATGCACCAATTAACCTCCACTGGTAAAATGATACCACCTAGTGGTTGTGCACAAAGACTATCATTTTGTCTAGATTGCAGACATGGGTGAATTCTGCCTGGAATTTTCTAGGTCCTATGTGATGTGGAAATGACTGTGAGATGTCACAAATTCCATGAATGTGTACTATTCTAAAATGAGAAGGCAGATGGTAGCCCTTGGTGTGCCAAATGGCATTTAATGGAAGAAAGTGCCTACTAATCTGTGCTCCTGCACAGTTACTTCCTTTATGGGCTAATCTGCCTTTAAAGGAAAAACCTCACCCTGTAGCACATTGAATATGTTTATACTGAAATATATATAATGTGCTTATTCTGGTGTTAATTTATGGGTTGATGCTGTATTGTCACTTTTCCTCTGAGAAGATAACAGCCGTGTGCCATGTTGACCTCACATGGGGACATTGCTAGCACAGTTACAGTGGTGTTTAATAATAGCAGAAAATTATCATAACTATAGGTTATAAGTCTGATTTTGTTGTTACAGCCCAAATGCTCAATGTCACATCCACGGCCGGCAGAGGGCGCCAAAAGCTTCCTGGGAAGGAACTAAAGACTAAAGACAACTCCCAGGAGGCACTCCCACCTGGTGGAGGCCATGTTTGATTGTTCTAAAGCCTGCACTGGGGAAGCATAAAAGAAACTGTTTGAGCTTTCCCCAGCACGGGGATCATTGTGTTTTGCCACTGATGCTTTGCATCTGCTCAAAGACTCTTATTCTCTATGCTTTAAGTTTCTTGTATTTTTCATTGCCTTGAATTCTCGTTCTAAGATTGGTTTTCTGTTTAGACCTAGCCTTTGTTTCATTCATCATTCTCACTGTTTATGCACTCATTCTCCACTAGCTACTTGTACATAGCCACTGCTTTACTAGTTCAGTTCTTATCTCATGTGCAGTTTAATTTTGGTTCTGTTCGTGTTTTGTCAGGTTCTTGATGCAAAATAAAAAGTAAACTACTCTTGGCTCCTGTCTGTGTGGGATCATTACACTCAGTATCATATTAAAGAAGAATCCTGCATAAAAGTAGTGGAGACAGGGGGTATTGGCTTGAATGTTGAAGCTTTGGAACCCAATAATTTTTAAACAGGATTGTGGGTTATGTAGGAAACCCTTAGCCAAGGTGAAAGAAGCGTAAACCAAAAAAGTAAATGTAGAATCTAATCATAAAATAAATATTTTGTAATCTTATAAAAAAAGAAAAAACAGAATTATGGTGCCAGACTTAACATGAACCAGTGGCAGTCAAGATGTTACTGTAACTGTAATGATCCCATACAGGTTGGAGCCAAGAGAAGATATACAAGATATTAATTGTCACACAGGACTCTAACCGGAAAATGTAGTTCATAAAAATGCAAAACAGAAGGCACAGTTGGTAAAAAAAAAAAAAGGAACAGACAAACAGGCAAAAACTAAACTAAAGTAAGTTTATGAAAACACAGGAGATAATCCAATGGAGTGAGGGCAGGAAACCACCATGCTCTGGTTTGACAGACTGGGGAAAAGAAACAGAAAACAAAGAAAGAGTACAATGTGAATGAAGTGGCAAAATACTTCACTTAGTTAGAATAGACACTGAACTTCGTTAGAACAACTGCCGTGGAGACAGTTGGCAAACATTGAGCCGTGCTGAGGCGTGTCGAATGTGCTTCTTTTATACTCCCTAGCGCAGCTTAATGAGCTCATCTAAAATGGCCGCCAGCAGGTGTGCTTGATTACACGGGCCCTGTGGGAGTTACTTACTGAAGTGTGGTAGGACTGAAAGTCTAGAAAAGCATGATCCTTGTTTATTTATTTTGTTTTGACTATTTTATTTCAAGTCTAGTTGTATTCCATTGTTGTTTATTTTTGCTTTAGCAGGCAGAGTTGCATGAGAATGACAGAAGTTTTAGCAGGTTTAACAAAAAAAGCAAACCTTAAATGTGTCCCTCAGAATCAGACCCACTATATTGCAGGCTACCTACTATGCCACTACATGATTTCCTGATGAAGTGTGATACTACAGGCCTAAATGTAATATGACAGCAAGCAAACAGGTGAGAAATGACCTGACTGCTTTGAAAGACAAATCAAACTCATCATCTGTCAAAGTTGTGGAATAGCTCTCTGTTAGAAGTATGCAAATAGCTCATTACTTGTGCGCTTAATTTCTTTTGGCTAATTCTCTGAAAGAGGGAGGGGGATGTGTAAACAGATAATGTAACAAATCCATGGCCACCAGCAACTTCACTCTTCAGCTTATGGATGGCATCCAGCCCAGCTTTATAGTTTAAATATTATTAATTGTTAATATTCTTTTTCAAGGGTCATGGGGAAGCAAAAAACACAAACAAACAGACAAACATGCATGTGCACACATATGCACACACACACAAAGTAGATGCAGAGAGGTGCAAGCATATGACTGCCAGATAAAGTGAGAGAAAGAACTGGAAGGATAGAATGGGTTATGTAACATAACATAAGCATTACACCTATATAGTCCCAAGTTTATAAAACTGAGTAGCACTAAAAATGTCCTGCAGAGTAATGACCCTGTTATGGTAATGACCATGTTTCTTCTAAAATTTCACAACTTCAATAGTATGTTTCAAAATTTCATATTAAAATCATGGCTTCCAGTGATCTAAAAATTTCCCTGGGCGTATAATACAACATTACATTTACATTTATGGCATTTAGCAGACACTCTTATCCAGAGCGACTTACAAGAGTGCTAGTGTGCTTGAGCTATGATACTGCTGGAATTTAGCTGTATACTACCTAATAAACATTACATAAGTGAAAGTCTCAAAACCCAAGTATTCCTAAACTATACAAAACAAGTGAAGAACAAGACATATGGAATATAATAACTTCTATAAGTGTGGTAACAGCTTTGAGTTAGTACTCATTCATGTGCTCCGAAAGAGGTGGGTCTTCAGGTGATGTTTGAAGATACAACTCCGCTGGACACTCAGGGGGAGTTCATTCCACCACCTTGGTGCCAGGACAGAGAAAAGTCTGGATGCTTGCCTCCCATGTGTCCTGGATGACAGTGGGTCAGGTCGAGCTGTACTTGAGGCACGAAGCACTCTGGGTTTGAATCGAGCTTTGACCATTGCCATCAGGTAGGGCACGGCTAGACCATTTTTGGCTTTATAAGCCAGCATCAGGGTTTTATATCTGATGTGAGGTGCTACAGGAAGCCAGCGAAGGGTACGCAGCAGTGGTGTGACATGGCTGGACTCGGGAAGGTTGAATGGAGCTTCTCTGTCACTGTGATGAGTGCAGTTTCAGTGGAATGTACTGGTTTGAAGCCAGATTGGTTTGAGTCCTGAAGTTGGTTGTGGGAGAGGAAGAAAGACAGCTGATTGTAGACAGCACGTTCAAGACTTTTCGAGAGGAAACCGGAGGGATACCGGTCTGTAGTTGCTGATGTTGGTGCTGTTAAGACTGGGCTTTTCTTGTATGAAGATAGCAATCTTGTATCAAGAATTCCTGAGGATAAAGAGGATAAAGAGCTGTTGATAGGGTAGGAGCTCCTGTGAAATTGTCTGGAGAAGTGTGGATGGGATTAGATCCATGTTTTGGGACTGCTGGGTGTCAGCAGGTGGATAACATCCTCAGTTGAGAGAGGAGAAAAGCAGGTTAGAGATATGGCGGAGCAGGTGGGAAGGTGTACAGTGGTGACAACAGTCGGGGAGAAGGAATGCTGGATCTTTCTGACCTTCTCCTCAAAAAAGTCAACAATGACCTCAGTCATGAGATAGGTGGGTGAAGGAGGAGGGGGAGGGTTGAGGAGGGAAGAGAAGATGCTTAACAGATTGTGTGGATCTGCTTCCTTCTTTCTGTAGAAGGAAGACTTTGCAGTGGTTACTTCATTAGAGAATGTGGCAAGGAGAGATTGGTTGGAGTGAAGGCTATGTGCCTTGATTATCTCCAGCACCTCTCAGCCATTCTCAGTTCTCAACAGTTGTTTTTCAGGGCTTCTGTCAGCCAAGCAGCAGGTGGCGAAGATCTTGTAGGTTTCGGACAGGGGACATAGGAGGTCAATGGATGAAGAGAGCGAGGAGAGGAAGGTATCTGTGGCAGTATCCAGGGAGAGAGAAGAAAAAGAGTCATGTGATGGAAGAGCAGTAATGATAGAAAAGGCAAGGCATGAGGAAGAGATGGAGTGTAGCTTGCGATGAGTGCTGGTGGTGTGTGTGGCTGTAGAGGTGAGAGGGTGAGGATGGTGAGAAAGAGCGAATGACAGAAAGTGGTGATCTGAGCAATGTAGTGGAGTTACTTCAAGATCAATTGCTGAGGCAGGTCTGGTGAAGACCAAGTCCAAGACAATGCCCGCTCTGTGTGTTGAAGGGGACTAGTTGAAGGTCGGTACATGGGTACCAGAAAAAAAAAGCATTTGTGCCATGGCAGCTCAGTAGGTTACTTATCAGAAGATCAGTAGATCAACTAGTGTTAGGCCCTTAAGTAAACTGTGCCAGGGGTGCTGTATGGCTCACCCTACTTAGTGCTTTTAGAGCTCCTTTGTCATATTTGTTCCTTTGCCTCTCCCTATTTGATGATTACTTTGTTTACTAAGTGATGTTCATATGTCTAAGAACATTAAAACAAGTAAAGGACCATGACAGGTATGATAGATGCAAATATTTAAATTCTTATTCAATATTCAATAGCTCCAAAACTATATACAACTAACTTTATGGCAAGTTCGTCTCTGGGGGTTGCATTACCCCAGCTATTTTTTCTCACAGTTTATTTCTGGAGTAGCGACACCTACTGAATAACTGAATAATGACACCTAGTCAATAATGTTCAAAGCAAAAATTGTTAGAAGTAGTTAGAAATAGAAATATTTAGCAGTTTTGTGCATATAAATCAATTGACATATTGACCATCTAGACCAGAATATCACCCCTAAGGTCAGTTCCCCTGTGCACAGTTATATTTCTTGCATGCTAAAGCAACATTCTTGAGCTGCTATTGTTAAACTGTTTCAACTTGCACCTCCATGAAAGGAACAGGAAAATAATTAGGAGGAGAAAGGGAGGGATATTACCTTACCTCGTCTCCGCCCTGCCCTGGAGTATATAAAATGTTACAGTCTCTCACTTTTACTGAGTTATGAACTATTTGGGTTTGTTCTGCAGTTAACACGAAACTACTTTTGTTACCTTCTTTTCAGGATGGACGTGCAGGCTGCTTTACAGGCAAACCTTTGGCCTGCATTTATTGCAGCTGCTGTTTTAGTTTTAATATGGAAAATTTATGGTAAAAAACATAGAAGTCAGTTTGGAAGGCTGCCTCCAGGTCCAGCTCCTGTACCAGTGGTTGGGAATTTTTTTCAGGTTCATGTAAAGGAACCATACAAGAATTACCTTGAGGTTAGTAACTCATCACTTAATTAACTTCTAAATTGTCTTCAGTGTTTAAGTTTCTACACTTTTTTGGGTTTTCGGCAAAGAGCAGCGAATTATTTGCAACATTGTGTGTAGCAGAGCTTAATTTATTCATGGTAAAATAGCAATGTCAACACAGATTTTGTAGAATTTAGCAAAGTGTGCATGCAGAAGAATATGCTGCAGTTCTCAGTGTTAACCTGAATGTCTTATTTCTGAGATTTTAATTAAAATTGATTTTTTTATTCGAATTTTCCTGTTAAATTTTAAATTCTAGGTTTATGGATTGACAGAAGTAACACACACACACACACACACACACACACACACACACACAGACACACACACACACACACACACACACACACACTTAATTACCAAAGGGTCTGTTTAGGATAAGACAAGGGTGACACACAAAGTAAAAACAAAATTGTACTAAAATTTAAAAGGAAAAAGGAAAATAAAATGTATTATAGCACTCTCAAATATGCAATTAATGATTGCACTTTCTGTTTCTTCTATTTCCAAGACCTAGTAGGTTACCACAATTTTCACATCAAAATTAATAATCACATCAAATTTGCAGTTTAATCAATTTTGAAAAATTTTCAAAGTAACTTAAGTTTGGCCATATTGTGTCTGAGATGTGACATTGCACAAGTAAGAGTGATGTTATGCTGACTATCAGCCTGATTGGGATTCGGATTGAGTAATCACACCCTTGCTGATATTCAGTACAACAGCATGATTGTGAGTGTGATATAGGTTTTACGCAATAGCTCTTTTAATAATATATTAATATCAAGTAACTGACAATTCAGGCACAATATACCCAAATATTTCGTTTATTTTTTCTCCAGCAACAAACAAACAAACAAACAAACAAACAAATAATTAGAGTTGCCAACACACAGACTGACTGACAGCCCTTAGTAAGTGGAGTAATGGTTTCACTGTAACAAATTACTGCTATTAGTCAGTCAGTCATTATCTGTACCACTTATTCCCAGTTACGGGGTCACGGGGGAGCCGGTGCCCAGCCAGCAACTCTGAGCGCAAGGGCAGGAACCAACCCT
>JAOVVG010119068.1:0-13124 GCA_028566375.1 Leptodoras nelsoni | reverse complement strand
AAGATCCAGTGGTGCAAAATGCAAATTCTTCCAATTTTTTAGCTGGTCTTAAGATTTTGATCAGGAGTGTATATAAAGAAAAGAGCAATAGAACCATGTGGTACACCAAACCTGACCATAGTATGTTTAGAGAACTCACCATTAACATCTACAAACAGATAACGGTCAGTCAAATAGGACCTGAACCAGGAGAGGGCCGTTCCCTTAACTCATTTTCTAATCTATGAAGGAGAATGGTATGATTGATGGTGTCAAAAGCTCATGATCATAGGCCAGTAGTAGGTCATTTAACACTTTAACCAATACTGTCTCTGTGCTATGATGAGGCCTAAATCCTGACTGATAGATTTCATGGATGTTATTCTTATGTACATATGAACAACTGCTGTGCTACAACCTTTTCTAGGATCTTAACAGGATAAACAGGAGGTTTGATATTGGCCTACAGTTAGACAGCTGACTGGGGTCAAGGTCAGGTTTTTTAATCAGGGATTTTATAACTGCTTGTTTAAAGTATTTAGGTTCATAGCCAATGTTAAATGAAGAATTAATGATTTTTATAAGAATTGTAAGAGTTGAAATTCTCTCGCATCCAATGAGTAACACCTCTGTTTTATCCGAATTAAGCAAAAGAAAGTTATGACATCCAATTTTTTATGCCTTGTACACAATCTTCGATCTTACTGGTTGTGTTGGTGTCATTGAGTTTAGCGGAATGATGACAGAGGAAGAATACCTGAACATCCTTCATTCCACACACTGAACAAGCTGAATGTTGGCCATGATAAATGTTATGGTACCTTATCTGTGATTTTAATGTTATGGTGTATACTTGGATATATTAAGATATATATAAATTTCCTTTGCTTTTTCTTTCTCGTCATTTTAAATCTTAATTCCCCCCCCCCTCATCCTCCACATGAATCACTGCTCCTGTGTGGCTCACTATAGGCGCTTTTGCACAGGAGGGACTTTTCTTAGTTCTTTGAATTGAGCCAGTTTCTGTTTGAAGCACAGGAACTGGGGATGATTATAGTTCTTAGAAAGCTGTGTATATGGAATTTTCTAGCTCCTTCCTCAGGGTGGGTACTTTGCTCTGTGCATAGGGACTGAGTGACATAAGTGTGCCATGATTGGTCCAGACACATGTACCTGTTGACCGCAGCCACCATTTTTAAAAATACTTGTGCACACCGGTAGCCGTGTAAACATAACCTCTCACAAAATATGGACAAAACACAACAGACAAATGGAGCGACAGTGAAGTCCAGGCTTTACTGAGTCTGTACGTTATGCGGGAGGTACGCAGAGATTTTCAGTCGTCTAGGAGAAATGCAAAAATATTTACTAGCATTTCATCTCAACTTGCTACGTTAGGCATTAGCAAAAAACTCAAAAAGCTTAAACAAGATTATAAATGTAAAAAAAGTTTTGTATTTTATAATCTGTTGCAATTGGTAACATGTAAATAAAGGTTTGTAAGGAGATATTGTTTGCTGTACTTCTTTTTGCATGTACTATTACTACCGAGACCACAAAAGACAAAGCGCACACAAACAGTATTTTTAAACATTTGAATTTCTGTGTCGGAGGCATCCCGCAACACAATCTGACAGATTTTCAAGGTTTTTTTTCTTTGGGCTTTGCAGGGTTTACAGTATATAAAAGTGATGCTCCCTATGAAACATTTACTGTTTTCATTTACTCTGCTGATTTTACAACCATTGAAACACACAACAAAATATGGTGTGAAACCCGTAAGTGGTGCCGTTAAGGGACACAATGTGAATCATCCTGCTGTCTCATGCATCAGGCTGCATGTGCTTTTTGAGAGCAGCACGGAGAGGCAATTTTCTCCAACACAAGCTTTAAACAGCAAGGCAATCTCAAACTTTTCTTTGGACATTCGCAAATTTTCCACTAGTCAACATGCACATAGATCTGATCACACCATCATTAATTATTGTTATTGTGTTTGTCACTCTGAAGTTACTTTGAATCACCAACTGTTGCACGGCTTACGTCACTTTATCCATCCCTCTGTCAGTGTGAATGCAGACCAGAAAAGGTCCTGGAATGTCTGTAGTTCTTGGTGGAGCTGCATGATTAGTTCTTTTTGGCATGAAAACGCTTTAAGTCAGCTCAGGGCCCAAGTCGTCTGCGAAGTGGGTTCAAGCCTCGCTCACCTTTTTTTCTTCCATACGCCTTTAACTGTTGGCTGGGCTGAGAAATAACAACTTGGGTCAATGTAACTTGCTGACCCATAAACAAGAGGCTTAGTGTCAGCTAAAATAATTTAAAATCACCCCACCAACAATGGACAGAATGTAATACTTAAATAGCCATTTGACATTTGATATAACCATGTCTCACATTGATTAGCTAGCAAATGGAAAATTCAACTGTTAAAGGATGTAATAAGGAATCTGTGTTTGAGTTTTTCATGGGTCTATTATTAATAATAAAGTGTCAACACCACCAAGCCATTTAAAAGCTTCAACAATATAGGAAACATTGGAAAAAAACATTTAAAAACTCAATTAATTGCATTAATTTCTCCTGATTTGGGTACTTCCCCTTAACAAAAAAGCCCCAAGAACCTATTAGCTCTGCTTCTTTAGAAGCTGGAACCTGAGGCTTTTCTCATTTATGGTAGACTTATGAATATTGTAATGTTAACTATTACTTGGCAGCAGAAGTGGTTCTAGGAATCTTTATCTGGGGTGGCTCAGGGGTGCCAAAGGGATGTCTAGAGGTGCTCACAATGTGTTGTGACACAATGTGAACACACAGCTGATTAAAAAAGATTATATGCAAATATTCTACTAATAATAGGCATACACATAACTGTTGGTTAGTCTTCTATTTGGCATAACATTTCTTGTCAAGTAGGTAAACATTGTTTTGGAAAAAAAATAAATAAAAGATGTTAGTCATGGTACACCAACATAACACCAATTTTCAGTGTTGTTTCAAGTGTGCATTACCATTTTCCTGAGCTTTATCATAATGAATAATGCTCTGACCTCACATGAAAAAGACTCATGACAATGACATGACAATGTTTCAATCTAACAATTTGTTGCATTTAGGTTACTAAAGGCTGATGTAACAGCTAAAACATATATTTATTCAAATGAGCATTGTACAAAGGTCAAGCTTTGCATCTTAGAATGAAAATCCAGTGTATTCACCAGCTGACAATTGTGACATGCTGCACACCACCTGCAAACATCCTTGAGAATGCCCCTCCAATATAAGCAGGCCATGAGATGGAAAAGTGTTTTATCCTGTCCTTTTCTGCCACTCCTGGCTTCGTCTCCCATTGCCAGATCCGCACCTGTAAATGTAACATGTATTAGGTTGGATGGGGACTGTCAGTGAACAGCCATTTTCAGGCCTCTCCAGAGATGTTCAATTGGGTTCATGTCATGGCTCTGGCTGGACCACTCAAGGACATTCACAGAGTTGTCCTTAAGCCATTCCTGTGTTGTCTCAGCTGTGTGTTTAGGCTCATTTTCTTGAGTCTGAGGATCCCGAGCACTCTGGATCAGGTTTTTATTATGAATATCTCTGTACTTTGCTCCCATCAGATTTCCCTCAACCCTCAATCTCCTTGTCTATTGGGTTCTTGGTCATCCAAATATGGAATTATGGAGGCCACTGTTCTCTTGGGAAATTTTAATGCAAGAAGAGTTTTTTTAGTTTAATGCAAAAGAGTTTTTGTAAACTTTCTAGATCTATGCCTCC
Source organism: Leptodoras nelsoni (assembly GCA_028566375.1). NCBI lineage: Eukaryota > Metazoa > Chordata > Actinopteri > Siluriformes > Doradidae > Leptodoras > Leptodoras nelsoni. The sequence goes on along the minus strand of JAOVVG010119068.1, from coordinate 9,374 downwards.
ACGCAATCCTGTCTCTGAGCTCTATAGGTAGTTCTTTCCTCCTCATGGCTTGGTTTTTGCTCTGATATGCATTGCCAGCTGTGAGACCTTATATTTGCAGGTCTGTGTGTCTTTCCAAATCACATTCAGTTAACTGAATTTACCACACGTGGACTCCAGTCAAGGTGTAGAAGCATATCATAGACGATCAAGAGAAATGGGAGATCCCCAGAGTTAAATTTCAAGTGTCAAAGCCATGGGTCTGAATACTTATTTCCATGCAAAATGTTAGTTTTTTTCTTTTAAATAAATTTGCTAAAATGTTCTAAAATTTTCACTTTCTTATCATGGGGTATGAAGTGCAGATCAATGGGGGAACACTTTTTTATTTTAGCACAAAGCCACAACATAACAAAATATAAAAAATGTGAAAGGGTGAGAACACTTTCAGAATACATTGTATACTCTTTGCCATGCTACCACGTCAAACATTAATTCACTACTACTACTGTACATAGTTTTATTGATAATCTCCTGGAATTATAACGTTTCATGGGATTACTGTCTAACCCCACAGAACTTGATCAAGTGACTGAATGCTTAGAGTCAGCATTTTGCTACACTCTGGATAATGTAGTTACCCTAAAAAGAAAAATAATCACACTAGAAAACTGGTATGATGATCACACATGCACATTAAAACTGACTACTCACAAATTAGTGAATGGTGGTAAAACTAAATGATCTTAGTGCTGCTAGATCAACATATCTCTCTACTAATAAAAATAATCATAGGTTCTTATTTAATACTGCAGCAAACCTAACTAGGAATAAGACCAGCACAGAAGCTCACATACCATACAATATTTAGTGACAATGACTTCATGATATTTTTTCAGTGACAAAATAAAAAATATCAGGCACAAAAACATAATAACTTAAAGCCAGACAATCTGATAACTATGCATGTAGATGACAGTAGAAATGCATCAGATCAGTGATTTGAAAGGTCCTCATCAACTTGTCCTTTAAAAACAATTAATTCTTCTCTTAGCATTGGCTATGCATCTAAATATTACCCATCTATAGGCCAATATAAAACCTCCCAGTTATCTCCAAGACCCTTGCAAAGGTTGTAACACAGCAGTTATGCTCATACCTATATAGGAATAACATTACTGGAATTGATCAGAAAGGATTTAGGCCTTATCATAGCACAGAGTACCTTGGACATCACCTGAGGACCTGAGGACATCACCCCTCCTCCTAAATAAAATGAGTAATGATAAAGTGAAGTATTGATTTTTGTGCTCCTGTGCATGGGGATATTTGAGAACTGACTATGCCTCCACGTCAGTATGAGCCATGATTCTCCTCGCCTTGTATTTTCAAAGATAAGTATTGAGTCTTTCCTGTTTTGTTACTTCTGTTTCCATTTTTGTCCCGTTTGCACCCGTTTTGATCCTCGCCTTGTTTTTGTGTTTCCTTTAGGTCCCCATGCCAGAGGACCCTGTCACCTTTGTTCAACTTCTGGGCTTTGGTATATTTTGTGTCATAGGTAATCCTGTTTTCCCTTTTTGACCACGCTCTGTGTCTTTGTGTTTTGGATTGTTTTTGGACTCACTATTTTCATGAACTCGTGTGTGTGCATCCTTTGCTGCATGTAAATAAACTGTCTGCTCTTGACTCTGCTCAGTGTGGGATCATTACAGGTTGATTCGCCACCGTGGAGTCAGCACATACAAGAAATCTGCAGCAAGCAATTTTGCATGGTACGTAACTGGAGGAGATCTGTGCCACTCCCACACCAGCAACCCCCATTGTCGGTGCTGTCCCAGAGCACTATGGTGGCAAACCTGAGAGTTGTAAGGGATTTCTACTCCAGTGCGACCTGTTTTTTTCGCTCCTCTGCCCACTGACAGATCAGCAGAAAGTGGCCGTGGTCATTAGCCTGCTCAGTGGTAAGGCCTTCCAGTGTGCTACAGCCCTCTGACACCATGCAGGTGAGGACACCCAATGTTATACCCGTTTCATTGATCAGTTCCAACAGGTATTTGATCACAGCACTGATGGCCAGTGCGCCAGAGAGCAACTCCCGTCTCTGTTGCAGGGTGATCGAAGGGCGACAGACTACACACTTGAGTTCCAGATCCTGGCAGCGGAAAGCGGATGGAATTCCACTTTTCACAATTTCACTTTTTGGAAGGGCCTTAACATGAGAGTTCAAGAATGTGAGAATGTGAACGTGTCGAGACATGGACATGGACCTAGACGCTCTTATCACCACAGCCATAGCCCTAGACAATTTGCTACAAAACCAACCTGTCAGTGCCTTGCCAGAGGATCTTCCAGAGGAGTCGGAGCTCATGGTCCTGGGACCCCTTTGTCTGTCGGCCCAGGAGAGACGGAGAAGAGCCATGCTCCATCTCTGAAACTACTGTGGGGGAACTGGTCACGCCATTGCCACGTGTCCTATCAGGCCTTCTTCTGCTACTCGCACTGGGGGTGATTCTGGCAATGACACCCCAGGTGCATGCGGTGAGTAACACTGTTCCTCAAGCTCCCAGTGAGTTTTCCTTGCCTGTGCACATCATCTGCCCCAATATATGTTATTCTGTTTCAGCCCTCGTGGACTCCAGTGTGGCCCCAGTTTCATCGACCAGATCACCGCAGAGGTGTAGGGCAACCCCATCCTGAAGACCAGCTCCTCCTTCCAGGTCAGAGCAGTGGATGGCTCACCCATCGGTGATGGCAAGGTCAGACAGTTCCAGTCAAGTTAAGGATCGGCATGCTCCACAAGGAGGAGATGCTAGATGCTAATTCCTCCCTCATGCTACTTGACTACCCCAAGCATCCAGTTATTCTTGGCATAGATTGGCTTTGTCTTCATGACCTGCTCATCTTCTGGAAAGAGGGCAAGATCCATAAATGGTCTCCATTCTGTTTTTCCCATTGTTTGATCTAGATTTCTGTCCTGTTCTCACCACCTGGGTGGTAAGCCTGGACCAGGCCACAGAAGTTCAACTTCCCTCAGAGTATAGGGATTTAATCTAATGGCCGAGGTTCTGCCACCACACCGCCCCTTTGACTGTGCCATAGACTTGCTGCCGTTTGTACTCCTCCTTGTAACAAAATCAATGCTTTGCCCCTCCTGGAGCAGAATGCCATGGAGGAGTACATCCAAGAGGCCCTCAAGCAGGGACGCATTTTGCACTCCTTGTCCCCCACCTCAGCCAATTTTTTCTTCATTGAGAAGAAATGAGGCAGCCTCACACCCACACTCACACCCGCATTGACTACTGAGGCCTCAATAAAGTCACAGTCTGGTATCTCTACCCCATTCCACTTGCCCCCTCCACCCTCAAACAGCTGTGGGGAGCTAAGATATTCACCAAGACCTACGATGTGCATATAACCATGTCCAGATAAGAGAAGGGGATGAGTGGAATGCCTCTGGACATTACGAGTACTTAGTTATGCCGTATGGACTAGCCTCAGCCCCAAGCATCTTCCAGAATTTAGTAAATGAGGTGTTTCTGGATCTGCTAGGTAAATGTGTCATCATATCCATTGATGACATTCTGGTCTATTCTCCTAACTTTTCTTGTCACATCCCGCAGGTCCGAGAAGTCCTCCACCATCTCCTGGAGAACAGACTTAGGGTGAAAAGAGAGAAATGTCAGTTCCACCAGCCCCAGGTTGAATTTCTGGACTACCATATAGGACCAAATGGGGTGGCCATGAACTGTCAGAAGGTGGAGGCGATTACCCAGTGGAAAACCCCACATCGATAAGAGAATTGTGCCAGTTCCTCGGCTTTGCAAACTTCTACCAGCGATTTATAAGAAATTTTATGTGATGTAAATACGCCCCTCACAGACCTGCTCAAGGGGGCTACCAGAACCCTCAAGTGGAGCCCCAATTCTGCACAGGCTTTCCATCATCTCAAGGAGGCGTGCACCTCTGCCCCAATCCTGAAATAACCAGACCCAGATCTGCCCTTCATTGTGAAGGTCGACGCCTCCTGCCACGGTGTAGGCGCCATCCTGTCTCAGAGACATGGTCACCCAGCTAAGCTCCACCCTGTCTCATACTTTTCAAGGAAGCTCTCCCCAGCTGAGCAAAATTATGACATGGGAGAGCTACTTGCCATTACACTCACCTTGGAGGAGTGGCGGCACTGACTGGAGGGGGCCAAGCATCCAGTTCCGATTGTTACAGACCACAAAAAAATAGAATATCTTCAAGCAGCCAAATGGCTCAACTCACACCAGGCCAGATGGGCAGTATTTTTCTCCCATTTTAACTTTGTTCTCTTCTATCGCCCAGGCTCAAATGGCCGAGAATGGGAAGGCCGACACCCTGTCCAGTAGGTTCAAACCAGACCTCGATGCCTCTGAGCTCAAACTGATGATCCCAGAATCACACTTTCTACAGACCATAGCTGGACCAGAAGATACGGGAGATCCAGCCCACCCGGGGGAGCATCCGCTGACCCCCAGGTAAACTCTTTGTACCCTCCTTGTTATGCAACTCTCTCATCTCATGGGCTCACGTCACACCCGGGACTGGCCACCTTGGAACAAGGTGAACCACAGAGCTGATCCTGTCCAGAGATGTACAAGATTTTATCTCATCATGTTCATTTTGTGCTCAGGCAAAGGTACCATATAGTCTACCTGTATGTAAACTGCTTCAATTGCCTATACCAGAGAGACCCTGGTCTCACCTCACCATTCATTTTGTAACAGATGTGCTACAGTCTCAGGGGGTACACAACTGTGCTAGTTATTGTGGACCAATTCTCTAAAGGTGTAAGGTATGTTCCCCTTTCAGGCTTACCCACAGCCTTGCACATGCTGGAGGCACTTTTCCAGTAGGTCTTCTGTTTTTATGGCCTCTCAGAAGATATAGTGAGTGACAGCAGACCCCAGTTTATCTCTAGAGTCTGGACCTCCTTCATGGTGAAGCTGGGCACAACAGTGAGCCTCACATCAGGGTTTCACCCTCAAGGTAACGGCCAAGCTGAGTGTGTGAACAAAGAATCAACAAAATTTCTAAGGGTGGGTGGAATACACCCAGAATTCCATCCAGCATTCCTCAACCGGACTCATGCCGTTCAAGGTCATCCTTGGACACCAGCCCCTGTTGTTCCCATGGAACGCTGCACCCAAAAGAAAGTCCTGCTGTTGACTCCTGGTTCAGAAGGAGCGAGAAGGTATGGGCCCAAGTCCACCAGCAGCTGTCAAAGGCCGTCACCCAGATGAAGAAAGGACATGGATAGGAAGGGTGGCCCCACACCCGTGTTCCAGCTGGGCGATCGAGTTTGCGTGGCATCGAAGGCCTTCCAATTAAGCCCCAGGTATATTGGTCCTTTTCCAATCATCAAAAAGGTTAATGATGTTTCCTATAAGGTCCAGATGCCAGCCCACAGCAGAATCCACTCCACATTCCACGTGAGCGCCCTTAAGCCTGTTCATGCCGGTCCACTGAACCAAGAAGAAGCCACGATCCCGTCCCATGATCCAGAGCCAGCAAATCAAGGAGATATGTTCATGGTCAGGGAGATCCTCAACTCCAGGAGATGAGCAGGGGTCTCCAATACCTGGTATCCTGGGAGGGGTATGGCCCAGGGTTATGGTCCTGGGTTGCCTCAGACAACATCCTCGACCCCCTGCTAACCCAGGACTACCATGCCAGGTACCCCCATAGACCAGGTCCACTTAAGCCAGGAAGGCCCAGGAAAAAAGGAAGGGCTCCCAGAGTTAGCCCCTTGGGGGGGGCTCTGTCACGAACACGGCCACCAGAGGGTGCCAGAAACACCCTGTGGGAGAACTCCAAGGCCCACAGGGCCTAGCAAATTGGGTGTATCTGCTGGTAGCCATTTTTGATGAGCTCGTTTGGCCACGCTGAGGAGTATAAAAGAGGCTCATTCCCACTCCTCAGCATGGATCATTGAACGAGCTTCAGCCTCCACATCAGTCTGACCCACGATTCTCCTTGCCTTGTATTTTCAAAGCTAAGTATTGAGTCTTTCCTGTTTTGCTACTTCTGTTTCCGTCTTTGCCCCTTTTTGATCCTCGCCTTGTTTTTGTGTGATTCCTCTAGTTCCGCATGCCAGAGCATGGTGTCAGCCTGCCCTTCACCTTAGTTCATCTTCTGGGCTTTGGTATATTTTGTGTTATAGTTACTCCTGTTCTCCCCTTTTGACCACGCTCTGTGCCTTTGTGTTTTGGACTTGCCATTTTTATGAACTCTGTGACTTTGTTTTTTGGACTGTTTTTGGATTCACTATTTTTATAAACTCTGTGTTTGTGCATCCTTTGCTGCATGTAAATATACTGTCTGCGCTTGACTCTGCTCAGTGTGGGATCATTACACTGCATTCCAATCACAAGGGTCCCTAAGCTGTATCCCTGCACAGGTTACAGAATCCCAAGGGCTCTTCATAGGGAACTCAGTCACTAAAAAGCGCTGTAACATCATCAACAGAGCGTCTTGTTTACAGCACTATTTATTTAGCATGATAAATCAAACAACACTGTTCAGACTAATTTTGTATGCTGAAGTCACTTTTGAAATAATGTATATATGTAGCATACATTTTTATTAATGTTACTATTACAAATTGTGGCGTGTGTAAAATAATATTACAACAGCATTTGTATTATCAGTGTTATTATTAGTATTAATCATGCATAAGCGAATTCTAACAAAGCAGTTGAAATGTCTTCTACAGAACATGTATAATAATATTTTAGTGTTTTGTTTATGTATAAGTGTAAGTGTTTAATTGCCATAAATATTGTTATACAAAATATTTTACAATAAGAACATGTGCTAGGAGTGGAAATCAAACTGTAGACTGTTTGACTTTTAGGTGGATACAGCGAAATTCCCAGCCATTGTAGTCTTTGCACATCACAATTAAAATAAATAAATAAATAAAAGAGGATAAACAATTAAAGGTATATTTTCTTTTGGATTTCTTTCCCCCATTATTTTGCTGGGGGTTACATTCATATATATTTATTTTCTCCATTGATAAATATATATTAATTTTAACCCCATTCCCTTTTTATATTTCTTTATTTTCCCATTATCGCTCCCTATTAGATGGGCTGAGAAATAACAGTCCCTAGCTTCTGGGTTTTTGCATCCCCTAGTGGGGATTTCAGAGTGGGCTGGCCTCCTGACAATATTATTATGAACACATGATTGTGTGCATAGCCTTTTATGTTGTAGCTTGTTGAAAGATAAAATAACTTTAACTACTTTATGTACTGTTTGGATTAAACTTTTTGTATATTGACATTTACAAATATATTGACATTTACTTAAATGACAGTATATTCTGCATGTAACAATTTGACCTCTGAAGTGACTATACTAAATAAAACAGTAAAAAGTACAATCCATTCCTCTGAAATAAAATGGAGGTATAAAATACCATAAAAGAGAAGTACTGCACAGTGCCATGAAAAAGTATTTGCCCCCTTCCCAATTTCTTTTATTTCTTTTAATTAGTCACACTGAAATGTTTCAGATCATCCAAATCATTTTAATATAAGATAAAGACAACATGAATAAACACAAAATGCTGCTTTAAAATGTTTAATTCCTAAATGAAATTGAAGATAAAGATGGATTCAAAACCTATATCACCCATGTGAAAAAGTACCCCCCAAAATATAATATCAGGTTGTGCCACCCTCTGCAATCAAATGTTTGTGACTACTTGTGATGAGTCTTTTATATTGATGTGGAGGAATTTTGGCCCACTTGTCTTTGCAGAATTGTTTCATTTCATCTACACTGGAGGCTTTGCGAACATGAAATGCCTGTTTAAGGTCTTTCCACAGCATCTCAATGGGATTTGAGTCAGAACTTTGACTTGGCCACTCAAAATTCACAGCAATTCACAGCTGGACTTGGCTGTGTTCTTCAGATAATTGTCCTGCTGTATAACCTAACTGTGCTTTAGATTTAGGTCTGACAAACTGACAAGTGGACATTCTCCTTCAGTATTTTCTGATAGGGAGCAGAATTCATGATTCCATCAAATATGACAAGTTGTCCAGTTCCTACAGAAGCAAACCAGCCCCAGAACATCACACTACCACCACCATGTTTCACTGTAGGTATGGTGTTCTTATGATGGAATGCAGTGTTAGCTTTACACCAGATGTAACAGGAGCCATGTCTTCCAAAAAGTTCCATCTTTGACTCATCAGTCCACAGACAATTATCCTAAAAGTCAGATGACAAATTTGAGAGGGGCCTTTGTATTCTTTTTGGTCAGCAGTGTTTTTGGCAGATGTGTCTTATTGATGGGCTCTGGGTAATATTTTGGTAGGCCTGCCACTCCTGGGAAGGTTCAACACTGTTCAAACTTGTCTCCATTTGTGCATAACAGCTCTCACTGTGGTTCACTGGAGTCCTATATCCTTCTATCCTTCTATGCTGCTTCACATTGCCAGACAGGTTATTTTTAAGGGATATTTAGATTCAACAGGTCCGGCACATATAATGTCTGGGTGGGGTTAGTGAAATTAAACCCAACAGTTAATTTAATTTAGTTAATTGGTTGATTTGGTAGCTAAGGGGGCAATGTTTCCACATGGGTGATATAGGTTTTGAATAAATCTTTATATTCAGTAAATGGAATGATTTTTTTAAAAGATATATTTTGTGTTTACTCATGTCTTTATCTTATATTAAAATTAGTTTGATATGAAAACATTTAATTGTGACAAATTAGAAAAAATAGAAGAAATCGGGAAGGGGCAAATACCTTGTCATGGCGGTGTACTTTAAAACTGTAAGTACTAAATGCACGTCCTTACTTTTAAAGACCAAAATTGCATGCCAAAATATGCAATTAATTACACCTGCTAAAATAATAGCATTAATGCTTAAACATTAAATGCTTCACAGTACCTTGCTAATGGTTATTAGCCCAATAATCTAGGTTTGGTCTATGACAAAAAGCCCTGCTTTTCACATTAACTATCAGATATTGATAATTAGACAAATAACAACAAACATTATGGATTTGTCTCTCTTTGTGTTACAACAGTACACATGCAGCTCCAAAATCCTTTGCAACATGTCAGGCTTAAAAATTATTTAAGGGTTAATTAATTGTAAGAGTCATTTTTTCTCCACCATAAGAAACTTGTATTCCTGCCCAGTAATCACAACTTGATGTAGAGATGGATTCTTATGAGTTATTTGCAAGATCAGTTCAGGTCAATTCAGCTTGTTATGTAACTGCTGAGTTCTCATTGTACCTACAGGTCCTTCTAAAAAAAAATTCATATTGTGATAAAGTTCATTCTTTTCCATAATGTAATGATAAAAATTAAACTTTCATATATTTTAGATTCATTGCA
>JAOVVG010117288.1:0-13148 GCA_028566375.1 Leptodoras nelsoni | reverse complement strand
TGCTGCAATTCATCACGGGTAACGTCGTGCGGAAGCCAGTATGTTATTAACTAGCCAGTATGTTAACTATTCTCAGCTGAACACTACGTTGCCCGCAATGCATTGTGCACACAATGTCAAAACCATTTCTGTCTGGTAATACATGATTTAAGCAGCACCAGCGAGAATACAGGAGGGAGGAACTTTCCCTCGTTGCGTTTCAAAAGAGAAAACAGATGTCACTCAGTTTTCAATGGAAAACAAATTCCAATGTTCATTTACAGTGATGTCTGCCGTTCATGACACATAATGTGAACTAATTCACATTCAAGTTCTTTATTAAAAAATGTGCTGCGTTCAGTTCAATGTTCACGAAAAAATGAGCGTGTTCAATGAACGCGTTCTTTTGAACTCGTTCACGCACAACACTGATTATTATTGTGTGCTATACATGTTTTGTGCTTTTATATAACCTGTCCCTGCCTTCTACCCCCCAGCCGCCCCCTCCCCCAAATTTATAGAGTTCTTTTATTTTTTATTATTATTATTATAATTATTGTGTGCTATATATGTTTTGTGCTTTTATAGAACCTGTCCCTGCCTCCCACCCCCCACCCCCCACCCCAAAAAAAACAAAAACAAAAAAAAATCATTTATAGAGTTCTTTACACACCTGTTCTGGTGTTTTTTTTCTTGTGGTGTTCTTATTCTAAGTATGTATTAAGCATGAGCTTTGTGCTTGCATATAACCTGTCCCTGTTTTCCAGAAAATATCCAGATCGTCTACACCGTTGGAGCTGTGTGTGCAACAGGTCTGGTGTATGAATGTATGTATGATAGTGAGGTACTGTGTCAGGACAGACAGTGATGATGCTGAAAGCAGACATAAAAGCTTGATACTTTTCAGTGATAGCTGTGTGTAATATGAGTCTGGCTATGTTTTTATCTGTGTGCATGTGCTGCTGTAAGCAATACAATGCAAAAAGTTTAATCATAAAACGATTTTCTGTGTCTCATTGTACAAATAGACTCAATGGCATTGAGTATTTCAAAGTTATGTAACACTATTGTTCAGCATGCCTGAAGTATGTGTACTCTTTAAAAACTGATTTATCTTTTAGGCCTGTCTTCACGTGTGATTCAGTGATTCGGGGTTATTTGTCCCTGTTATGTAAAGCAATTGTAATTTAGTGTGAAGCTCACTTATTTGGTAGCTTTATTAAGTATATAAAACAAATTTATCATAACTGTAATGGCATGTTGACTTCCCTTATTACCAACATTTCTATGGTAATGGCCTTGTGTGCCTATATTGTCCGACGGTATCATGTCTGATTAGCTTGGTGAAGGTAATTTTGCACTCGTATGTACTGTAAATAGGGAATTCTTCATGTAGGGGAACTGTTATGTCCTCAGATTTCTTTATTTAAAACATTTTTTATACATTTTACAAAGGAAATAGCTTAGGTATTAAAGATATTATTTATCACCAAATGTATAATGATTTCTATTAAAATATATAACAATACTTATAATATAAGTAATATAATAATATAGTTTTGCCTTGTCCCCAATCCAGACTCCAATAAAAAAATGTTTTTAGAGTAGCTTAAAAAAGACAGAATGTATTAGTTGGATTCATATCTATACAACTCCAGCATATTTATCAAGCACTATAGTACCTTCCCCAAGATTTCTGTCATACCTACCACAGCCTATTATCACTGCAAGGACATTTTTGAGGATTAAGACTTGTTTATATTGTAAGCATGGAAATGATGCATGTCCACCATAAGAGAAGAGACACATTGTGGAATAGTGAGCAATTTAATCGTGTTCCTCCTGATCATGGCATACAATTATTCAGTGTCATTAGTATGTATACAGTTATGGCAATATATGAAAAAAAAATTTTTTACACATTTTATTTATTATATATATTTATTTATTTATTACTATAAGTTAAAGAGGTAAAAATAGCCTCAAAACCACTGATGGACAATTATCAGCTGTGGTTTTGGACATATTCACATATGTGCTGTATGTAGCCATGTCCCTGCAGAAGAGATGCTGAGTGACCACATCAGTGTGGTAATGTAGTAATGACATCGGAAATGTTTCTGCTCATAAACTTATTGGTTCTTTTATTTTCATCATTATATCACAATTACTTGTGCAGTACGTTAATTTCCATGTTTAGTCTGAGGGATTACACTAAGTAGAGTCTAACTGTTGATGCAAATTCCTAATGGTAATGCAAATTGTCAAACACAAAAGTATTTGAACCCCCACCAGTTACATACCATTTACACTCCCAGCTACTATATGCTCACACACACACAGACTCCTGTGTTTGATCAAAAGTATTGGCACATCAAACCACACACACACCTGTGTTTGATCAAAAGTACTCAAATTTTGGCACTCCCAAAATACAGACATAACTGCTTTGCTGCAATCACACTCGCATTTTCTTCAGTAAATGCACCTCTCTAGTTATGTTTGTTCACTCCCCCCCCAAAAAAAAATTATAGAGTTCTTTACACAACTGTTCTGGTGTTTGTTTGTTTTTTATTATTATTGTGTGCTTATTCTTAATACATATTTTGTATGAGATGCCATGTTGAAACTTTTAGTGACCAGTATGGGAGTGTGAGAGCTGTACTACAAATTTGAAAATACATGTTCCCTATGCACACCTGAGACCTAGTAACACTAATGAGTCACATGACATTTTGGAGGGAAAATGACAGTGCTCAATTTGGACATTTAGGGGTGTAGTCTGTGTAGTCACTTTTGTTGCCGGTGGTTTAAGACATTAATGACTGTATATTGAGTTATTTTGAGGGAAGAATAAATTTACAGCTGCACACAGACTACTCTTCATTGTGTCAAAGTGTCATTTTGTCAGTGTTGTCCCATGAAAAGATATACTTAAATATCTGCAGAAGTTTGAGGGGTGTACTCACTTTTGTGATACACTGTATATGTTTTGTGCATGTATATAACCTGTCTCTGCCTTCCACCTCCACCCAAAAAAACCCAAAAAACAACAAAAAAATTTATAGAGTTCAAACCTGTTCCGGTGTTTTTTTTCTAATTGTGTTCTTATTCTTAATACATATTTTGATATTTTGCATAAGTCCAGAGAATGTGTAAGTATATATGTTTTGTGTATGTATATAACCTGTCCCTGCCTCCCACCCCCCAACCCAAAAAAAAAAGTTCTTTACACACCTGTTCTGGTGTTTTTTTCTTATTGTGTTCTTATTCTAAGTATGTATTAAGCATGAGTTTTTGAGTACGTAAACACTTGCATGTCGTGCACATGATCTGCACGCGCATGATATCGACGCATCTGGCGTTAGGCCGCATGCACGTGAGGAGTTAAAGGCCAGCGAGCTGAGTGAGTCAGGCACGAGCTTTAATTAGATGCTGTAGTCAGAGTGAGTGAGTGAGATCATTATAAATATATTTATATTATAGTTGTATTTTAAGTGGCTGTTACCAGAGACTTAATGTTTCAAGTCCCGCTGCGCATGCCCTGTGGCAGCGTGTTTAAAGAGCACTTTTCAGGCCTAAACTAGCAGCACACTTCAGTCACTACCTACTGTACACACCTCAGATTATAACGATCCAAGTCTTTAGAGTAAAGATTATATTGGTAATAGTTTGACAAGATCTGTCTTTTTAATAGGTCCTGGATGTTATGGAGAACAAAGGGAATGAAGCTAAAAGTACAATTTGTTTTAATATTTTAATAGTTCTACAATTGTAGTACATGTGTAGATCAAAGCATCAAACGTTCATTTTAAATCAGTATATTCTAGAAAATTGAGATGCTTAACCCTTTAAAGATAGCCCATTCAAATTTTTGAAACAAAATTTTTGATGGTTTAAAACCATATATCTCTGCTGTCCAATCACTGATTGTAAAACTGCCCCAGGCAGCTGGCAACCCAGGCTAAAGCACAATATTATTGGTCAAGCGGTGTCGTGGCTGTTTTGCATAATTAATGAGAAGTCGGAGAAAAAAAAAATTTCATTCGCCCCACCCGGACACGGAGAGCGGCTAAGAGAGTGGACTGCGCTGTGACCACCATAACAACACCCAGAGAGAAATCCTGTCAGTCAGATGAGGTAAGATCAATTTAATACTGTTTATTAGTGTTATTACTTCTCATTCCTACTCAGAAAACGTGGCTTTAATGGTGAAATTGTAATATTATTAGTGCTTATGCTTTGGCAAAGCAGAGGTGATTTTGAGCGATGTGTGCTAAGTTTAGTCAGTCAGGTGCGCAACTCTCCTTTCTGAATCGGTTGCAATGTTTTTATGTCCATCTAAATAAAAATAAATACGTGTGGAGAGTTTATCAGATACCTTTTTAGTCTCTTTTGTTTAGCAGTCTGTAAAGTATGCAGCAGTTTTACACAAACAAGTAAATAGTAGTGAACCAAGCTAAGCTAGATCTACCGGAGCTGTTGCACGCTGCAGCACTGGGGTTGGAACACACGGCTCAACAAACTCCAAAGTAAGATTATATGTATGTAATCTTTAAATCAGTTATAGCTTACTTGTTTTACTTCAATACTTTCTAAAGTCTGCTTAGAATTCACCTTAGCTTTGCTCAAAATAGCATTGTTTTTAGAATTACAGTGAAGTGACTGGCTAAAGTAACCTCACTAAGTTAGCTTAGCTGAGGCAGAAAGCATATAGGAGGATAACATGTCAGTCTGGGCAATTTATACCGGTAACTTTATTTTTTTTTACCATAATATATTTTTTCTGTGGTAATTCTTACTTGTATCAGTGAAATATTGTTTTATCTACAAAATATCTTGTATTGCAAGAGATATTTGAAAGGGACTAAAATGTGGCATCACACTTTGTCAGAAGGCATACAGGTGCATAACATTTCAGTCTGTGACTATATAATTTTTAAATATAACCATAGCATCAAGCTTTGTCTTGTAATTATTGCACCTCTTAGATAATTATTGTTTTATGAGTAAACCATGTCAGATTTGAGAAACTATTGTCATAGGTATTGGTTCAGTGTACTTGAGTTTACTTCGATACATGACCCTGTGGACTTTAGCTTCTCTGACAAAAACAGAGTATTTGTAATTGAATTCTACATATGTAATTATTTTTAAATAATGTTATTTTTATTTTAACTTTTTTTAAATTATTATTCTGAGATGTATGGAGACAAGGCTCAATAAGCATGCCTTATGGAGTCTCTAAAGAGGAGAAGGTGGCTAGGCCCTGACGAGCTTAGGCTGATTGCTGAACATGATGCGCAATGAAGATCATGAAGGCATGACCATTGAAGAAGAGGACTTCTTGGACATGGAGCTCCTGAGTGTAGGGGAAGAAGAGGATGATGAAGAGCAAGATGACCAGAGGGATCAACCAACAACCTTCTATCGGTAAGTACAGGTATTCCAAATGTTTGTATTTGTAAATGTGTGTACGTATATGCTGACAATAAACATCAGTATTTGCACCCACACACACAAATGGGGCTGCCAACAAAAGTTAAAATCAACAAAAGAGTACAAACTCAGATGTACAAATATTTAATGTTCCTCTGCAGTTATATCTAGCATGATTCAATATTATCAAATATTATCAAAATCGCAAAACTTCATTTCATTTCAAATAAGTTGACAGCCCTATGCACCAATGATATTAATTCTTTATTTATTTATTGCATGTGTACTATTTGAAACAGGGTAACAGACTGCATTTTTACTAACGTTTTTTTTCTTTTATGGGTTTGGTTAGTCTTTCTTGTCCCATGTCAGGTAGCAAGCGGAAAAGCTTCCTTGACTCTGTGTCCTTCCCTTCCTATGCTGATGTAGACACAGAAGCACCAGAGCCCATACCATTTAATCACTCTCGTCCAGTAAGGAATAGATCTGGGAAGTGTGCATAGGACTGTACGTTTAGCCACGAGTACCTTGCGTGAAATAGACTTCTTCAAGTTGTTTTTCACGTACACCATTGTTGCCAAGATTTGCTAGTTTACAAACTCTAAGGGGTGAAAGCTTGTTCTGAATAGGCCGTCTTATGCGAACCATCATGGGGCATGGGAAGAAGTGACCCCGGATGAATTGTACCAGTTTCTTGGGTTCCTCATTTACATGGGTTTTGCATCCCTCACGTGATATTGGGGAACCAGATCTCTTCTTCAGGGTTCATGGGCCAAGTTATTCATGTTCCGTGACCGTTTAAGGAATTGATGGCAGCCCTCCATGTTGTAGATCCTGCCACAGAAAATAATTGTTGCGTTACCTGATAGACCACCTCAAAACCAAGTGTCAGCAGCTTTTCCAGGCTGATCAAAATCTGAGCCTAGATGAGAGAATGGTAAAATCAAAAGGTCGATCAGGATTCAAGCAGTATATGAAGGGCAAACCTACTCGCTGGGGTTTCAAATTGTGGGTCATTGCAACTTCAGATTCAGGATATATCTTAGAATTTGCATAACTAATTTGGCTACAAAAGTGATCGAAGACCTTGTGCAGTCATTTAAAAATCAAGGTCACACAGTTTGGTTTGACAACTTCTACACATCACCAAATGTTATGGTCCGACTTAAGAAGTGGGGAATCAATGCATGTGGGACATGTAGGATTAATCGTAAGAAACTCCCTGTGGATTTCAAAGATGTCAAAAAATGGGAGCGGCATGCTAACCGTGGTGATATGAGGTGGTGTAGAATTGATGGAAATGTCTTAGTTGTTCAGTGGAAGGACACGCGAGCAGTTACATGCCTCTCTAATTTCCACAATGCTAATGATTCATCAGAGATTTCTAAGATGGTAAAGAATGGTGCCACGTGGGACAGAAAACTAGTCCATCAACCAGCTGTAGTAAAGGACTACAATAGACACATGGGAGGTGTTGACAGATCTGAACAAATGTTAAACACATACAGTCTTCTTCAGAAAACTCAAAAGTGGTGGAAAACACTTTTCTTCCACTTTGTGGACATAGCTGTCGTTAATAGTTTCATTTTGTTTCAGGACTGGCATCGTTCCAATGCAGCATCAGGTTATGGGTTCAGTTTAGCAGGCTACAGCCAGATAAACTTTAGGGAAAATCTGTTGCTCCAGCTTGGAGACATTGCCATCGATGCAAATTTGCCATCTCAGCCTTCAGTAGCTCCAACCACTTCTTCATCGTTTTACGTCACCCACATTCCTCAGAAGGAGCAATTATCAAGAAATTGCTGGCTTTGCTACAAAAAATTAAAAAAAGAAAATAAAACAAAGATTGCATGCATGGCCAAGGTGCCAAGGTAGAAGATTTTGTTTAGTTGCCAATCGAAACTGTTTTCAGTCTTGGCATGCTAGCAAAGGAGATGAGTTTTGCAGTTAGACCTACATAGGGTTTCTGTCTTCTACTATCAGCTCCTCTCATCCTTCCTCAACCCCTGTGTTTGTGTATATGTTCTTAGTTTCTCTTCACAGGTCAAAGTTCATTGTGCATTGTCTGTTAAATATTTTGTAGTGAATTTTTGGTAAAATGGCTCAGATGAGATTTGATATCCTGTTGCCTGTTTACTGAATTGTTCAATTATTATCCTGAACAAATAATTGCTTTTTCTTGTATTGTTGAATTGGATTATTTGAGAGTTTGTTTTATGGAGTGATGCATTGTTCACTGTTCTTCAATAGTGCTGAACTATATTGTTATTTGCAAGAACATATACAGCTTGATGATTTTATGTAATGATACTATGTCTATTTTAATGTGTTGTTGTTTTTAAATTATTTATAGAATGAGAAGTGTATATAATCCTAATAAAAATCTTTAATGTTTTTTAATTATACACTGTTGTTAGAATGCTTATTCTGTCAAATAAATTTTATATGCTTTCTTATTTCAAAAATATGGATGTTGGCAATTTATTAATATTTATAAATATTTAATATTTATTAATATTTTTTTAAAAAGTACATTTTCATTGGTTTATAGTGTATGCTGACCTTGGTAAAAAGTGAAGTAAAAAAGGAGCTACACGAACATTCTAAATTGCTAAATGACACTTTCTGCAAAACTGATTATAACTTTTGAATAAAAGATGATAGATTCAAAAAACATTTTTTGACAAATGGCTCACAAAACTGCAGATATTTCATATACTCATATATATATATATATATTTCTCTATATTGCACAGAAATATGTTAAAAATGTAAGCATTTATGAATGAAATAAAATTTGAGCATTTTTTAGGTATAGGTTGTATAGATTTAGTTATATTACACTTAAATATCACTTAAAAAAATGAGTTTTATATCATTTTAAAGAACCGATTCTTCTGGTTATAATAGTGTGTATATATATAGTCTGCCATGTACTCTGTTTACACAATAAGGTTTTTTCTATGACTATGTTACATAGTGTCCAAAAATGGAATGTTCCACTCAGGCAGGAAAGGGTTAAATGGCTAGGTTACAGTAGCACAGTTCTTTGAAAAAGTGGCCCAAATGTTTGATCTTAAATGCAGAAGTCCATGAATGAAGATGGTAGGTCAGACAACATAAAAGTGAATGTTAAAAAGTGCACAAAAAAAGAAGGCGGAAAGAGAAAATTGGAAAAAAACCTTTGTATTTTTTGTGGTACTGGGCAGAGTAAATTGGCAAGAAATCTTGAAAGGAAACATTCAAAAGAAAGTGAAGTAGCACAAGCTCTGTCGAAGCCTAAGGGCTCAAAAACATGGCAAGTATTATTTGACCACCTACGAAATAAAGGAAATTACCACCACAATATTGAAGTCCTAAAGAAAGGTAGTGGGGAACTTGAGTGTGAGGCGGCCAGTGGAAAGCACTAATTGGGAAGACTACCTGCCTTGTCAGCATTGCCATGGGTTTTTTAATAGAAAGGAATTCTGGAAGCATAACCTTGCATGTTTTAAAAATGCAGAGAAGGACAACAAAACAAAAAAAAGGAAGAGTGCGCAAGCAATAGCATCTCGAAGCATTCTCTGTAAACCTGCAGCATCTGATGGCTGCAAGTTCATCATCCTAAACACGCATCAAGATGATATTTCCAGTCAGGTGAAATCAGATCACCTAATCTGTAAATATGGGGAAATGATGTTTAAACTCCATGGATAAGACAAGTCACAGCACAGATACATCAGTCAGAAGATGCGAGAGTTGGGAAGGTTTATGCTGGCAGTAACCAAGTTTAACCCTGCCGTAAAATGTCTAGTGGATGTTTGTGTACCAACAAGATTCCAATTAGCAGTTTCAGCAGCGAAAGAAGCAAGTGGGTTTGATCCATCAAAAAATAAATACGACACGCCATCTCTAGCTTGTAAAATTGAATACACCTTAAAGAAAGTCTGTGAGATTGTAATTGGTCAGAGTCTGATGAATGAAGACCATGAAGCAGGACATAAGGCCAAAATTTCATCAGGTTGCTTGACTCTGACTGGAACACATTTGTCTCCAAGTGTGCCAGAACCAACCTTGAACAAAACAAACGGAACAAAGCTGATGTTATACCACTGACTGAAAATGTTGTTAAACTGCATAAACACCTCAAAGTTTTGGAGAATAAGTCCAAAGAACAGCTGACTAAGAGCTCAGATCCTGTGACATGGAGAAATCTTTCAGAATGTGTTCTAGCACAGACAATACTGTTCAACAGAAGATGAGAGGGTGAAGCTGCAAAACTGCTGGTAGAAACATTTCAGAATCGAAACACCACTCCATTGAATCCTGAGTAGGATTCCCGTCCCGTTTGGAAGGTGTGCTTCCTCGCATTATATCTGAAGAGCGGAACAGTTTCATAAAAGGACAGCAATTGTTTTTTAATACACGAACACTTTTCAATATAATTTACTCAAAACATTCAGCTGAACGTGTGAGTTCTTTAGACACGGAAAAGGCATTCGACAGAGTGGAGTGGAAGTACTTGTTTGCAGTTTTGAAGAAATTTGGATTTGGTGATAAATTTATTTTATGGATCCGTCTCCTTTATTCATCCCCTAAGGCTAGTGTCCATACCAATGATGTTTATTCTGATTATTTTGTCCTTGAACGTGGGAGTCGCCAAGCTTGTCCATGGTCACCTTTGCTTTGCTCAGTTCCTCTTTTTCAGCCAAAACACTTTTTTGATTCACTGGATAAAATGATTTGCTCTTTTATTTTGGCTGGGAAACCACCTAGGGTCTATAAAACTCTGCTGCAGAGATGCAAACTTAATGGGGGACTATCTTTACCTAATTTTCTAACTTACTATTAGGCTGCTCACAAACTCAATTACTGGTTGAAATCGCCTGGATATTCTTGGTGTAAATTGGAGCCATCACCCTGCAAGGGATCTTCTATTTCAGCTCTACTTTACTCCTCTTCACCTACAAAACCTTCTCTGTACACTGATAATCAAGTGGTACTTAATACACTCACGATCTGGTAACAATTTAGACAGCATTTCAAATTTGTAGCTGCATCTTCCTTAGGCCCTTTACAGAACAACCATTTATTTCCCCCATCACTTCTGGACACTTTTTTAAGTCCAGTCCACTAGCAAGATGCTCTTTATTGTTGCATTGGAAATCTGCTACATATCCATCTATTTCCAGGTGGCTTTAGGACACCATGTTTTTCTTAAAACTTGAAAAAATTAAATACACAATAAGAGAATGTACTGCCAAATTTTTTCTACAAATGGCAGTCATTTATTTCATATTTCAATATTTTGGATATACTACCCAGTTGATTGTGTGCCTAAATACCTTTTCTTATAGTGTAAACAGCTATGGTATGTGTTAGTCGTGATGAGCTGAGTGTGGGGTTTGGGTGGGGGGTTGGTCGTTGTTTATTTCATGATACCTTGACATGATTCCTTGACCATGATACGCTAACTTTTTTTTTTCCCCCGGTGGATGGGTGGGTGGTGGTCTATATGTGACCTGTATATTTTATTAAAAAGGGAAAAGGGGAAAAAGGAAAAGAAAGGGTGAAGGTCAATTGTATTTTTTTGTGATTGAATGTAATGTGGTGGTGTTTTCTTTCCCCAATAAAAATATAAACAAAAAAAATAAAAGAAAACATTATAAAGTCCAGTAAACAGTAATAAACTACAGGAAGTCGGGAAGAAAAAATAAAAGGAGGCCAGCAAAGAAGCCTCTTCTCTCCAAGAAAAGCATTAAGGACAGACTGACTTTCTTGAGGAAGTACTCGGATTGGACTGCAGAAAACTGGGGCAAAGTAATTTTCTTTCACAAAGCCCCTTTCAGACTGTTTGGGACATCTGTAACGATCATCCAAAGAAGAGGCCAGTGCTACCATGAGCCCTGTGTCATGCCAACAGTAAAGCATCCTGTGACCATTCATGTGTGGGGTTGCTTCTCATCCAAAGGAGTCAGCTCACCCAGAGTTTTGACTAAGAACTTCTCCCAATAATCCAGGAGCAATTCTATGATGAACAATGCTTTTTCCAGCATGATGGAGCACCAGGTCACAAGGCAAAAGTGATAACTAAGTGGCTCGGTGAACAAAACATTGAAATCCTGGTCCATGGCCAGGAAACTCCCCAGAGCTTAATTCTATTGAGAACCTGCAGTCAATTCTCAAGAATCAGGTGAAATAACAAATAGAAACTGTGATGAACTCCAAACACTGATTAGACAAGAACTGGTTGCAGTCATTCAGGATCTGGCCCAGAAGCTGAAATCCAGCAATCCAGGGTGAATTACAGAGGTCTTGAAAAAGGTCAACACTTTACAAAAAACTTGTACTTCAATATACCATATAAATAGCCGACAAACATATAAAACCATTTTAGCAGCAAACTTTGTTAAAACCAAAGTTTGTGCCAGTCTCAAAACTTTTGGTCATGACTGTACATCTGATGTGTTCAAAATGGGCAAGACATCTTTTTTTAGACAGAGAATCACCAATAAAATTGGTATTTTTGCACATGTTCTGTAGCTAACCATGTAGTCTATGTGTATATGGGAAACCAAGTCAGCGCAAGTTATTGTGTGCACACATAGTGTGCGCTCTTTTTTAAACCAGAAACCAAGATCTCTCTCTTTCTCTGACTCATTCTTTCTGTCTTGCTCTTACTGGCTTTGTCATTTTCATTTATTACCTCATACATTAATGTATCACATAGGTGATTATTTACTAAACAGTGGTATGTATTATTTCTCCAGATCCCAATGATCTTCCACCAAAAAACAAGAAACAATCATGGACTGAAGATGAAAAGGAGGCAGTCTGGCACCATTTGGCCAAGTACTTGACACTCAGAAGGGTACCAGGCAAAAAAGAATGTGATCTATGTCTTGCATCTGAACCAGCCCTAAACCAAAGGTCATGGAAGGATGTAAAAAATTTTGTATATACAGTGATCCCTCGATATATCGCGCTTCACCTATTGCGCTTCGATATATCACGGATTTTTCAGAAATATTAATGGGAAAAATATATCGCGGATCTTCGCTGCATCGCGGTGTTTCTGTGGAACTCGATCGGCAAAAAATTGAGTTCCGCAGAAACGCTGCAATGCAGCGAAGATCCGCGAATTCTACATCGATTTCTACATTGCGGATTTCACCTATCGCGGGTGGTTCTGAAACGTATTCCCCGCGATAATCGAGGGATCACTGTAATTCAATTCAAAGTAACAAAAAGAAAGTTCTCAGGCAGAGGAAATAGAAAACATAGAGGTTAAACTGGTTGCAGTTAGGTGTACTAACTTTGTGTTCTAATGTCAGTTTGTTAAAACGCTTAACATTAGGATTTATCTTTTCATATTTCAGATTTTTGTATTCATTTTTGCTGCACACATATCATAGCATTTGAGTTTATACACAATAGAAAGTTTACTACTAAATCTAATAAAAAATTTGATTTCCAAACCACACACACACACACACACAGACAGACACAGACACACACACAGACATCACATGCTGCAATCACACTCGCACTTTCTTCAGGAAATGTACCTCTCTAATATTCTTGTTGTCTGTCAATATTAATAACATTAGCATTATGGATGAATAATTCCCTTGAGAAATGAAGTCAGTTTTCAGGCTTGCTAACAGCATTCACTAAAACAAGGAAAGTGAAAAACTTACTAACCTGTATGTAATCAAGGTATTGCTCCACACTGCTGCACTTTGGGATGC
>JAOVVG010115960.1:0-13178 GCA_028566375.1 Leptodoras nelsoni | reverse complement strand
ACTCCATTCTCTCAATAAATCGTCTTATTTTTACCGCATCTACGTCTCCAAAGCCTTCCTTTAACCACCGCATAACAACTACATCTGTGGAGTGCATGCTTCTGTGGTAGTCTTGTTACTAGTTAATTTTGCTACAGTATTAAATAAGAATTTGTTATTTGCTGCATCTTATATCTTGGAACTGTCTTCTGCTTTTGAGGTAGGCTTTTGGATTGTTGAACTTTTAGTTAAAATCTGATAGTTGTGCAGTCTATTTGCTATCTGTTTTAGTTGTAAGCCTTGTTTACTGCCTAGTTGTCATTAAGTGACCTTCACTTAATTGGTTTGACCTATTGATTGTGTGAACTGCTGAGGGGAGGGACCAGACACTCGCTGCTCTATTTAAAGTGGCAGTTCACATACAGTGCATGTCTGTAGCAGTTTGTTGGTCTTCTTTCCCTTCAACTTCAATCAACATGACCCAATCCCTTGACTTTTTGGCCCTGACAGAGACATGGATCACTCCTGAGAACTCTGCTACTCCGGCTGCCCTCTCATCTGCTTTCTCCTTCTCTCATTCTGCACGACAGACTGCAAGGGGTGGCGGTGTTGGTCTGCTTCTGTCAAAATATTGGCACTTCACTCCTCTCTCTTTTCCACATCTTTCCCTTTCCACCTTTGAATATCATACTATTACAGTATCCTTGCCAACTAAACTCCACATCATTGTTCTCTACCGTCCACCATGTGCTCTAGGTCATTTCATTGAAGAGCTAGACACTCTTCTGAGTCTCTTTCCAGTCGATGAGACTCTGCTGATTCTGCTTGGTAACTTCAACCTTCCATCAGACAAGCTGAAATCATCCTGCTTCCTCCCTCTTCTATCCTCGTTTGACTTCACCTTCAGCCAGTCCCCTCCAACACACAGAGCAGGCAATGTCTTGGACTTGGTCTTCACCAGACCCACCTCAGCGATGGACATTGAAGTAACTCCACTACACTGCTCAGATGACCACTTTCTATCATTTGCTCTTTCTCTCCCTCCTCACTCTCTCACCTCTATACCCGCACACACCACCACCACTCGCCGTAACCTACACTCTATCTCTCCCTCATGCCTTGCCTCTTCTATCATTTCTGCTCTTCCATCTCATGACTCTTTTTCTTCTCTCCCCCTGAATACTGCTACTGATACCTTCCTCTCCTCCCTCTCCACCATTGACATCCTATATCCACTCTCTCAGAAACCGACAAGATCTTCGCCTTCTGCTCCTTGGCTGACAGAAGTTCTGAGAAACAACCGTTGAGAACTCGGAACAGCTGAGAGACACTGGAGAAAATCAAGGCTCATAGCTGACCTTCATTATATTAAATATTGCATTTAGGCCAAAAATTTCAACTTTGGTCTCATCTGACCAGAGCACCTTTTTCCATATTCCATGTTTGCTGTGTCCCCTATATGGCTTTTGGCAAACTACAAATTGGAATGGCTTTCTTCTTGCCACTATTCCATAAAGGCCAGAATTGTGGAGTATATGACTAATAGATGTCCTGTGGACAAATTCTCCCACCTGAGCTGAGGATCTTTGCAGGTCCACCAGTGTATCCAAGGGTCTCTTTGCTGCTTATCTAATTAGTGTTCTCCTTGCCTGGACTGTCAGTTTTATGTGGGTGGCCATGTCTTGTTAGGTTTGCAGTTGTGCCATACTCCTTCCATTTTCAGATGAAGTACTGAACTATGCTCCTTGAGATGTTCATTACCTAACCCTGCTTTACACTTCACTTCGACTTTATCCCTGAACTGTCTGGTGTTTTCCTTGATTTTCATGATGCTATTTGTTCACTAATGTTCTCTAACAAACCTCTGAGGCCTTCACAGAACAGCTGTAGTTATACTGAGAATAAATTACACACAGGTGGACTCTATTTACAAATTAGGTGACTTCTAAAGGCAGTTGGTCACACTGAATTTTATTTAGGGGTATCAGAGTACAGCCGAATACAAATGCACGCCTTTTACGCTTTTTATTTATTAAAGATTTTGAAAACTATGTATCATTTTCTGTTCACTTTATAATTACTTGCTACTTTGTATTGGTCTTTCACATAAAAATCCCAATAAAATACATTTAAGTTTGTGGGTGTAATGTGGAAAAGTTCAAGGGGTATGTATACTTTTGCAAGACACTGTACATACATACATAAAATGACAGTCTGATGTTGGCTGCAAAGTTTGATGCAGGTAGATCATCGGCAGATTCTACAGCACACAGTTCCATAATTTACATATAGTTATACTTACTTATAGTATTTATACTTTTCAAACCAGTCCTAGGATTTTCATTCAATCAAAGCAAATAAAGTCTTGTAATAATCATCAGAGTCTGAAAGTAAACAATTAAAAAAAAAGTATGACTTTTTGCCTGTATGTGGCTGCAACACATTGATCAAATCACCAGTATCAATTTTCTGAGTCATATTGCTAAAACTCTCTAAAAAATTTGTACCAATTGTAACCAAAATGGACAGGCCAAAAGGCCAAAGAAAATTACCTTTTTTGCATGTAATCACATTCCTTGTGTTTTCATACATAAATGGACACAAGTCAGGTAAAGTAAGTCACATCAACACTGAAATTAGAAACATACATCTAATGATACTGTGATGTTGCCTGCAAAGTTTGAGCCACTTAGGACATCGGGAGGCTCTACATCATAATATGAACTACTTTGCATATAATCACATGTTGCGTTTAAATACCTAAAACGACAAAACTGAGGTTGCCTGAAAAGTTTGAACCATTTTGGATTTTAGGAGGTTCTAGAATGCATAATTACCTATTTTGCATTTAATGGCATGCCTTGTGTTTTCAAATTAAATAGACAGAAATCAGCAAATGTAGGTCAAATTTGTGATGTGATGTTGCCTGCAAAGTTTGAGCTGCTTATACCCACGAGAGCCCTAGCGAGTCTTGTGTTTATTTTTTGCGTAGCCGCGATGAATAACCGGACCTCATCTAGCCATCCCAGGCCACCAGAACCAACGTTTAAGGAAATCCAGGGTACAAGAGTCCCCGGGGTGACCTGTGAGGTTGGAGGAGTGCCCCCAGTGGAGCACCTCGTGCTGCATGCTGAATAGCACAAAGAGTTTGCCTTCCGGGCCCCCCCAGGGTCAGGCTCCTAACAGTGGGCAGTAATGACCCTTTGCTCAATGTCCCAGGAGAGTGGGGCTAAGATCTGCCCTGCTGGGATAATGGGTTGTGCCTCCTGAACCGGCTCGGGGGGGGGGGGTCCCATTGACGGGACAGTGCATCAGGCTTGATGTTTTTAGACCTTGGCCGGTAGGACAGAGTGAAGTGAAAACGCTTGAAAAATAGTGACCAGCAGGCCTGTCAGGCATTCAGGTGTTTGGCCTGCTGAATGTAGGCCAAATTTTTGTAGTCCGTCCAGACCAGCCAGTGACACCATTCCTCGAAGGCCAGCTTCATTGCTAGTAGTTCCCTATCACCGATGGGGTAATTACGTTCAGCCAGGATGAGCTGGTGGGAGTAGTACGCGCATGGGTGCAGCTTCTGGTCCTCTCTGGAGCATTAGTAGAGGACCGCACCTACCCCTATGTCAGAAGCGTCCACCTCTACTATAAACGGGAGTTCTGGGTTGAGGAGGCGGAGCACTGGGGAGAGAGTAGGCACTCCTTTATAGTGTCGAAGGCCTCTGGGCTGGCTGGGACCACTGGAACGGCCCCAGGGATCACTTGGTTAGCGCAATAAGAGGAGCTGCTAGGGCAATAAAGTTCCAGAACAAAAGTTCACCGGAAGAAATTATAGAACCCCAAAAATCTTTGGACCTGGCGCAGGGAAACCGGGACAGACCAATCCTTCACCGCCTGGTTCTTAGCCGTCCATTAATATGGACGAGGTGCTCTTTCAAAGAGCGGCTGTAAATAAGAATATCATCCAGATAGACGAACGCATACCTGTCCAGGGCCTCCCTTAACACCTCATTAATGAAATGCTAGAAGACCGCCGGGGCGTTGGTGAGGCCAAATGGCATAACCCGGTACTCCTAGTGCCCCGTAGGAGTTATGAAGGTGGTCTTCCATTCATCCCCCTATACTGGCCCTCTGCAGTGCCTCGAATGCCATGTGCATCAATGGCAGGGGGTACCGGTCCTTAACAGTGATAGCGTTTAGCCCCCTGTAATCGATGCAGGGGTGCAGGGTCCCATCTTTTTTGCCCACGAAGAAGAACCCTGCCCCTGCTGGTGAGTTCGAGGGCCAAATGAACCCTGATACTAAGGCCTCTTTAATGTATTCCTCCATGGCCTTTTTCTCAGGAGCTGCCAGGGCGAAGAGATGGCCTCGAGGAGGTGACGTACTCGGGAGACAGTCCGTTATGACAGTCTGATGTTACCTGCAAAGTCTCATGTAGATAGGCTGTTGGCAGGTTCTACAGCGCACAGTTGCCTACTTCACATTTATTGACAGTCCTTGTGTTCGAATACCTACATGGACAGAAGTCATGAAAAATAATTCAAATCCACATTTAAAGCTTTTATTTGGCATAGGGACATCCAAGTAACTGCATTAATTTCTCATTAACCACACAGGAACCCAACTTATGTAATCATACTAATGATCATAGTTGTGGCTTCATAGGCTATTAAACTACTGAAGTGCAAAAGTGTGCAAAAGTGTGCAAAGTCATGTTGAACCATAATTTGCTGCTTGTGGCTATATTTCATACTGTTATTACTATTTGGCTCCTCTTCACTATTTTTCCCCCAGTACATTTGAATACCTATTCTACACCCCAGTACATAAAACAATTATATAATAATTTATTACACTTATATATATGTCATTTCTTTTTCAGTTGGTGAGTGAATTTAGTTATTTAATTACAACCTCAATTTCAACGAAGTTGGGACAGTGTGTAAAACAAATAAAAGCAGAATATGATGATTTGCTAATCCTTTTCAACACATATTCACTACAAAGAATACACTACAAAGACAAGATATTTAATGTTCGAATGGATAAACTTTATTGGTTTTTTTGCAAATATACATAATAATGAAGCCATGCTGTTGTAACACGTGTAGAATGTGGCTTGAAATTGTCTTGCTGAAATAAGCAGGGAAGTCCCTGGATGGCAGCATATGTTTCTCCAAAACCTGTGTGTACCTTTCATCATAAATGGTTCCTTCACAGATGTGCAAGTTAACCATGCCATGGGCACTAACAAACCCCCATACCATCAGAGATGCCGGCTTTTGAACTTTGCACTGATAACAATCTGGACAGTCCTTTCCTCTTTGGTTGATTTCCAAAAACAATTTGAAATGTGGACTTGTCAGACCACGGGACACTTTTCCTGTAAGGTCGGGTCGGGACTTGAACCCGAGTCGCTGGAGTGGTAACCCAGCAAACACCCACTAGGCTGGGAATGACTCAAGTGCAGAGGGCTGAGAACAAAGCTCGAGTTCAATAAAGTTTATTTGCAAAAAGATAAATCCACTCAGGTAACAATAAATCCAGACAAGGGGTGCAAGTGTCCAAAAAGAGAAAGTAAAATCCAAACGCTCAGAAGATATTAAAGTTCCAACAAAAAGTTCCAAGAGGCAATTTCCAAGAAGACAAAAACCCAAATTACCAAGTAAACAAAAATAGTTCCGAAAATTCCAACAGAGGGGATTCCAAATTGGTATGCAGTACACATGAGACTCACCATAAACAACTCAAAGACTCAGTGACAAGAAACAAAAATGGGGTAACATAAATAACCTAGGTAATAGAACACATGACCACATCAGAATTAGCAATTAGGAATTGGAGGGAAAGTTAACCAAAAACAGGTGGGGCACAATCACATGACCATGAAAGCAAAGAAGCACATGGATGTCAAAACAAAGACAAATAACTTAGCTGTCAAAACAACAAGACATGACAAGGATGAAACAGTGACCCCTAGTGGCCAAGAAAATCACAACCTAACAGGACCCCCCCCCTCAAGGATCGTCTCCTGACGTTCCCAGGGCAATCAGGATGGGCCAGATGGAAGTCCCGACAAAGTCCCTTGTCCAAAATGTCCCGAGCCGGGACCCAACAGCTATCCTCAGGCCCATAGCCCTCCCAGTCAACCAGGTACTGGAGATGGCCACGGACAAGGCGGGAGTCCAGCAGGCGGCTCACAGTGAACACAGTCTGTCCACGGAGGGTGCGGGGAGGTGGGGGACCTTTGGGGGCAGGGGCATAAGGGGACGACAGTACGGGCCGCAACAGGGACACATGGAATGTGGGATTGATTCTCAGAGTTCGGGGCAACTGAAGCCGGTAGGCAACAGGGTTGACCCTGCGCACTACCTTGAAGGGACCAATGTACCGAGGGGCAAGTTTGCGGTTCTCCACCCGCAGAGGAAGGTTCTTGGCGGACAACCAAACCCGCTGCCCAGGGTGAAAACTGCAGGCAGGCCATTTATGGCGGTTGGCCTGAGTCTGGTTGGCCCTGAAAGTACGGAGAAGAGTCCTCCGGACCTTGTGCCAGGTTGTACAACACCGTCTTAGGAAATGATTGACCGAGGGCACCCCGGCATCCTCCTCCTGTTCAGGAAACAAGGGCGGCTGGAACCCAAACTGGCATTGGAATGGAGACAACCTGGTGGCAGATGACTGGAGGGTGTTATGGGCATACTCCGCCCAAGGCAGCCAGGTGCTCCACGATGTTGGGCTGTCCATCGCCAGTCCCCGCAGAATAGCTTCCAGGTCCTGGTTAAGCCTCTCAGTCTGGCCATTAGATTGGGGGTGGAAGCCCCTGGAGAGGCTGGCAGTGGCACCGATCAGCTTGCAGAACGCCTGCCACACATGGGAGGAGAACTGGGGCCCTTGATCGGAGACGATGTCCTGTGGGAGTCCGAAGACTCAGAAGACATGGGTGAAAATAAGTTTCGCAGTCTCAAGGGCAGAAGGGAGCTTGCATAGAGCTATGAAACGGCAAGCTTTAGCGAACCTGTCAACTATAACCAGAATGACGGCATTACATTGAGAATCTGGAAGGCCCGTGATGAAGTCGACCACCACATGGGACCAGGGATGCTGAGGAATGGGCAGAGGATGCAGGAGACCCTGGGGATGCTTTAGTGGATTCTTGCTTCTGGTGCACACTTCACAGGACAGGACGTATGATCTCACTTCTTTCTCCATGCCTGGTCACCAGAAGCGTCTCTTCAAGAAATCAAGGGTCCTCCAAGCTCCTGGGTGAGACGTGAGAGGGGACAAATGACCCCACTGGAGAACCTTGGCCCGATCTGGACAAGGAACGTACAGGAGTCCAGGTGGTCCCGTCCGAGGACCGGGGTCCTGGCGTTGGGCTTGTCGGACTGCCTCCTCAACACCCCAGCAGACAGGGGCCACAATCTGCGATACGGGAATAACAGGTCCAACTTCACTCTCCCTGTCAGTGGAAGAGAACTGTCTGGAAAGAGCGTTGTGTTTGTTGTTCTTCGACCCAGGGCGGTACGACAGGGTGAAATCGAACCGACTGAAGAACAAGGCCCATCTAGCCTGTCTTGGGTTAAGTCTCTTGGCTTGCTGGAGGTACTCTAGGTTTTTGTGGTCTGTCCAAACCAGGAATGGATGTTGAGCTCCCTCCAGCCAGTGCCTCCACTCCTCAAGAGCCAGTTTCACAGCAAGCATTTCACGATCTCCCACATCATAGCAGGACTCTGCAGGACTCAGATGGTGGGAAAAGAATGTACTGGGGTGCAGCTTCCCCTCTGAGCACAGCACCAACAGCACCAACGTCACTCTCTAAAGCATCCACCTCGACGATGAAGGGTTACGAAGTGTCAGGGAGGACCAAAATGGGTGCAGTGCAGAAGCGGTGGTTGAGGTCTTTGAAAGCCTTCTCTGCCTGGGGAGACCAGGCAAAAGACATGGCTGTCCTTTTGGTGAGGTCAGAGATGGGCGCTGCCACAGAACTGAGGTTTCTGACGAACTTGCGGTAGAAGTTGGCAAAGCCTAAAAACCGCTGAACTTCTTTCACGGATCCGGGAGTGGGCCAGGCCTGGATGGCCAGGGTCTTGGCCGGATCCATCTTAAGTTGTCCTGTCCGTACAGTAAAGCCCAGGAAAGAGACCTCTGGGACATGAAATTCAGATTTCTGGGCTTTCACAAACAGATTGTTCTTAAGCAGCCTCTGAAGAACTTGGCAGACATGGTGGTGGTGCTCTTGCAGGGTCTTGGAAAATATCAAGATGTCATCGAGGTAGACAAAAGCATATTTGTTGATCATATCCCTCAAGACATAATTAATGAGGGCCATGAAGACTGCTGGTGCATTGGTAAGTCCAAATGGCATCACTTGGTACTCATAGTGTCCGGATGGGGTGTTAAAGGCAGTCTTCCATTCGTCTTCCTGTCTGATACGAATGAGGTGGTATGCATTTCGTAAATCCAACTTAGTGAAGACTGTAGCACCTTGGAGCAAGTCGAATGCGGTGGACATCAGCGGAAGGGGATAGCGGTCGCGCACTGTGATCTTATTCAGGCCCCAGTAGTCAATACACGGTCGCAATCCCCCATCCTTCTTGCTGACAAAGAAGAAACCCACACCAGCAGGCGAGGTGGAGGGTCGGATGAATCCAGAGGTCAGGGAATCCTTGATGTATTCATCCATGGCCTTGCGTTCTGGCTGAGAAAGGGAGAACAGCCTGCCACAGGGAGGGGTAGCACCGGGAAGCAAGTCAATGGCACAGTTATAGGCACGGTGAGGAGGGAGAGTGGCAGCCCTACTCTTGCTAAAAACTTTCTTCAAAGCCCAGTACTCTGGGGGGAACTTGAGATAACTTAGTAAGATCAGGGGGCTCAGCAGGAGACACTGGAGAACTATGGAGCAGACAAGAGGCATGGCATGTAGGGCCCCATTCCACAACCTGGCTTGTTACCCAGTCTATGTGAGGGTTGTGGTGGGTAAGCCAAGGGAAGTCTAGACTCACCGGCAACTCTGGTGAATGAATAAGATGCAGGGATATTTCTTCTCTGTGACCTTGAGACTGGAGAACAACTGGGGACTTTACTTGGGTGACTCTTCCATCACCTAAAGCCTGGCCATCCAGAGCAGAAACAGACAAAGTAACCTCAAGGGGAACAGTAGGGACATACTTCGGGCAAAGTGAACATCCATAAAATTTCCAGCAGCCCCGGAGTCTAACAAAGCTTGGCAAGAGAGGACTGATTCACCCCACGAGATGGAGACAGGGACTCCTTGGCCAGGAAGTTCAGGAGAGAGGGTCGTCCCCATCACAACCCTCCCATGGCTGGACGGGACGGTCCTTTTCCCAAGAGTTTGGGATATGATGCACGGAAGTGGCCAGGCTTGCCACAGTAGATGCAGCACTTGTCCCTCCTTCTGCGCTCCCTCTCAGCTGTGGTGAGACGAGTACAGCCAACTTGCATGGGCTCCGGACAATCACTGGAGGAGGTGGATGGACTCCAGGGTGAAGCAGTGAGGTAAGGGATGCTCGAGTCTCGGCTACGCTCTCTAATCCTGTTGTCAAGGCGAATGGCATGTGAGATCAGAGTTTCAAGTTAACTGGGGCAACCTATAGAAGCCAGACCGTCTTTGATGGGATCAGATGGAAAGCTGAAACCAGGGCAGTGTCATTCCATCCACTTACTGCTGCGAGTGTACGAAATGAGATAGCATAGTCTGCGACACTACTTCCTCCCTTCCGGATGGACATGAGTTTCTTGGCTGCATCTTGGCTGATGTCCAATTGATCAAAAACATGAAGCATCTCCTCTGCAAACTTCTTGAAATCGAAGCATCAGGTCCCTGTCTCTGCCAGATGGCTGTTGCCCAAGCTCGTGCCTTGTCAGCTAACAATGTTATTACGTATGCAATCTTGCTGCGGTCAGTAGTGTAGGTGGTAGGCTGGAGCTCAAAGGTGAGTAGACACTGGGCAAGGAACTCATGGCACTCACCATGCTTGCCATCATACCTCTGTGGTGCAGGAAGGTGGGGTTCGTGGGGTGCGGGAGGCAGCGTGGCAGGAGGCACTGGAGATGGAGCAGATGATGGGTCAGGAGCAGGGGTCAAATCAGGTGGAGCAGATGGGTGAACAGGAGGAGGAGATGGAGGCAGAGGAGTCAGCTGAGCTAGGGCATTCCCAATTTGCTGAAGCAGTGCATCATGGCGAGCGAGGGCCTCTTGTTGATTCAGTAATGCTTGTCCGTGAGTATCTATGGTAGCTCCAAAGCTCGTTAAAGCAGCCATTATCTTCTGATGCTCTGCTGGATTGACAGCCGAAAAAGCCTCTGCTGAGTCAGTCATGACTGAGTCTTTCTGTAAGGTTGGGTCGGGACTTGAACCTGGGTCGCTGGAGTGGTAACCCAGCAAACACCCACTAGGCTAAACTGGGGAATGACTCAAGTGCAGAGGGCTGAGAACAAAGGTCGAGTTCAATAAAGTTTATTTGCAAAAAGATAAATCCACTCAAGTAAAAATAAATCCAGACAAGGGGTGCAAGTGTCCAAAAAGAGAAAGTAAAATCCAAACACTCAGAAGATATTAAAGTTCCAAACAAAAAGTTCCAAGAGGCAATTTCCAAGAAGACAAAAACCCAAAGTACCAAGTAAACAAAAATGGTTCAGAAAATTCCAACAGAGGGTATTCCAAATGGGTATGCAGTACACGTGAGACTCACCATAAACAACTCAAAGACTCAGTGACAAGAACCAAAAATGGGGTAACATAAATAACCTAGGTAATAGAACACATGACCACATCAGAATTAGCAATTAGGAATTGGAGGGAAAGTTAACCAAAAACAGGTGGGGCACAATCACATGACCATGAAAACAAAGAAGCACATGGCTGTCAAAACAAAGACAAATAACCTAGCTGTCAAAACAACAAGACATGACAAGGATGAAACAATGAAGAAAGTCGCAACCTAATATTTCCACTTTGCGTCAGATGAGCTTGGGCCCAAAGAAGCCAGCAGTGTTTCTGGGTGTTGTTGATATATGGCTTTAGCTTTGCATGGTAGAGTTTTAACTTGATGGAGTGACAAATTGTGTTTGAAACGGTCTCTACCTGTAACCAGGTATGAGAATTTTTGGGAAATTATATATAATCCAAGTTTCTGCATTCTCATAATTCTGTATGTCTGCTCAGAAAATGATTAGCCTTGAAGAGGCCCCAGAACATCGATAGTCTAAACCAAGATATGGTGTGCTGGGGCCGGTAACGACTTGACTTTGTTGTAAGACCATATAAGATAAAGATGTCGCGCTAGACGGCCTTGTGAGACTCTGAGTCATAAACATATATGGTGCGCTGGGTCGGAGTAGGGTCTTTTTACGAGATTCTGAAGTGCAAACATATAAGGAAGGAAGGTCACGCTAGACTTAGGTAATGTCTCACGAGGCGTACAACCTATACGATAAGGATGTTACGCCCAAATTAGGTATTATGTTCACGTGCACATTTGTGGTAAAGCCTTCTATATATTCTGTGTTCTATAACAATAAAGTAGACACACTAATTTCTCTGAACTACTGCTTGTGGTCTGGGTTATTTCTGTGTCTCCGAGTGCTCGTATTTCCAGCAGCAAGGTCACAGGAAGGGAAGGTGGACAACCGAGAGACAAGACGCCCAGCTCAAATTCAGCGAACCCAAATAATATTGAAGGAACTGAGAGCTGACTTAAAAATCAGTTCCCCTTCGAATGGTGGCAGCGGTGTTCTATTTGGGGGAATTCATGCATCTCGTCTGACAGGTAAGAACAAGGCATTAAATATTTCAGATATTTTCAGATATTCAGATATTTTTGTCTGTTTTCCTGTACGAGATCCGTGTTTCCTTTTAAATAGGGGATTCAAATCTGATGTTATTTTTTTCAATAGAGAAATTTGCTGCCACATTTAAGCCGAGGAATCCAGTCAGATAGTCTGTTCATCAGAACTGGTTGATGGTTTTGTTACTTTGTCTAAAGTAGAGGATAAGAGGTACCTGTTGTAGAAATTTCTAGAGAAATAACATCAGATTTGAATCCCCTATTTAAAAGGAAACACGGATCTCATACAGGAAAACAGACAAAAAATATCTGAGAATATTTAATGCCTTGTTCTCACCTGTCAGACGAGATGCATGAATTTGGAGGTCCCACTGACAATGGTTTTCTGAAGTGTTCCTGAGCCCATGTGGCAATATCCCTTACAGAATGATGTCTGTTTTTAATGCAGTGCCGTCTGAGGGATCGAAGGTCAGAGGCATTCAATGTTGTGGCCTTGTGGCTTACTTGCAGAGATTTCTCCAGATTCTCTGAAGCTTTTGGTGATATTATGGACTGTAGATGATGAAATCCCTATATTCTTTGCAATTGCATGTCAGGAAATGTTGTTCTTAAACTGTTGGACTATTTGCTCACGCAGTTCACAAAGTGGTGAACCTTGCCCCATCCTTGCTTGTGAATGACTGAGCCTTTCAGGGATGTTCCCTTTATACCCAGTCATGACACTCACCTGTTTCCAATTAATGTTCAGCTGTGGAATGTTCCAAACAGGTGTTTTTTTGAGAATTCCTAAACCTTCCCAGTCTTTTGTTGCCCCTGTCCCAACTGTTTTGGAATGTGTTGCAGGCATCACATTCAAAATGAGTGTATTCAATTGAATATGTGTTGAAAAGGATTTGCAAATCATCATATTCTGTTTTTATATATGTTACACAATGTCCCAACTTCATTGGAATTGGGGTTTTATATACATACAGACACATACACACACATATGCATACACACATATATACACATACATATACATATACATATAAAAAAGAGTCCTTGAAATGCCAGATTTCTGTAACGTCTAACAGGAGCATCATTGTTGGCATTGTTGGTATGAGAGTCCTGACTTGCATCATTTGACTTGAACATTGAGACTGTGCCTGAGTCCCAAACAAAGGCAGAAAGACTATTCCAAACTTGTGGAGCTTTATAAGAAAATGCTCTTCCACCATTCGTGATCTTTTTAATTCTAGGATCTATAAGTAACCCTGCATCCTGTGAAGTAAACATGCTGGGTTATAGTGCTCAATAAGTTTATTAAGACACTCTGGAGCCAGGGGCGGCACGGTGGCGCAGTGGATAGCGCTGTCGCCACACAGCAAGAAGGACCCGGGTTCGATCCCCGGGTGGGGC
>JAOVVG010111883.1:0-13248 GCA_028566375.1 Leptodoras nelsoni | reverse complement strand
CTATGTGGCCGGCTAGGCACCGGCTCCCCCGTGACCCTGAGAAGGAATAAGCAGCCAAGAAGATGAATGAATGAATGTTTAGCCTTCTTCAGTAAAAGAAAGCTGATGGCATATATTAATGTCCAGATTCTTATACTGAAAGATTGGATGGGAATGAGGTTTCATGGTTTTCTTTTCTTCCATGTTGATTCCGTGTGTATACTTTCAGGAATGTGAAGCCTTCATTGACTTCATCCAGCACATAGCTTAATACAAAGCATTCACTCCAGACAGATGCAGCACAAAGGTTTATGCATTCCCTAAATAACTACAGCCTCTTTTGTCTGAAGAACGGTCCTGTAATATTTAATGATATTTAACGTTCCTGTAATATTTAATGATCTGTATTGGAAGCATAATCAAGCTGGACCACAAGGCCACATGCTGAAATCTACACCATTCATTATGCTCTGTTATTAATGTCTAATGGCTGGATTGAATAGCAGAAATGACCAACAAAGACAATAAGAACAGAGAGGGGGGCTGATTCAGGTTTCATATAATTGGTATTTGCACCTTGAAGCACCACAAATGTCATCAACACCTATTGTAACAGGGAGTAAAAAAAAACTGGACCCAAGAGCATGACACAGAGATGGGATAAAAGGAAAGAGTCTTTATTCGAAAAACTCAGTAGCAGACAAATCCAATGGAGCAGACATAAGCGTAATCCAATACACAGGCAAAGGTCAATCGATCGGTCTGAGATAGGGTAGAATGAGACAAAAACCACAAGGGACTAAACTGGGTCAGACACAGAACAACAGGCAAGCAGAGAAGAATGAAGGCAGGATGGGTCAGGCGAAGACGCTAAACAATCTGGCAGAGAAGTGCGTGGTTTGGCAGGTGTATAAACTGGAGGGGTAATGAGGAACAGGTGAGAGTGATAATGAGAAGGCGGGGCTGAGGTACGTGCAGGTGCAGGCTCTGGAGAGAGAAAAACAGACAGTGTGAGTAACAACAGAACACTCATGACAGAGAATGTATGACTACCGTGTTTATACGGGAATGTACAGTACTGTGCAGACGTCTGAGGCACCCTTTTGTTTTTAAGTACAACTTTTGATGTATATATGTCAGTAAAGAAAGCAACACATTACATAACAGACTTCTTTTCAAACAAAAACATTGATGGCTGCTGGATTTTGCATGTTAAAAAAATGTGTGACTGTCAAAGTTTCCAGAAGAGCTGTAGCAGATTCTCCGAGACACTCAGTAAAACTTACCAGTTAATTTCCTTATAAAACTGCATACATTGTGAAACACCTGGGAACACTGTTTAAGAAAAAGGCACACCAAATATGGACTTCCTTTAGTTTATTCCTGTTTACTGCACTTTATAATGTTTTCTTTTATGTAGAAACATCTTCATTATTATAACATCCAAGGCATCTTTGCTTTACAGCGAGTCTTTGCATGTGGCTAAGACTTCTGCATCGTACTGTACAGTAATTAGCTGCTAGGTTTTACTGAGCTCCTTGGAGAATCTGCCACAGCTCTTATGGAGACTTTGACTCAGACATTTTGACAGTCACACACTCCTTTTTTGCATGCAGCAGCCTTCATTATATTTTTTGTCTGAAAATTGGTCTATTATGTATTGTGTTGCTTTTGTTATTGTCATACAAAACCTTTGGAAAATTAATGTTTGGAAATATAAAGTCTTTTAGTGCTGACTCAATAAAGCAGTACTGTATATTACAGTATACTATAATCAGTAGATCCTGTATATTATTGGCAATGGTGAGAAAGGAAACTCCCATTTCTAAATCTATACACTCTTCGAATTTTTGCATATGTAAGTATTCTTAGCTTCCTATTGTACTCAGTCTTGAAATCTTCTCTACATAGAGCCCAGAGGGACAAACTGGTAAACTGTAATTGGTTTTACTTTTAACTTTTAACGTTTCACTTTTTCTATAGGCTATTGTGCATTGTGGGTTATGGACAAAAGTGGGTCAGGCAGGCATTTTCTGCAGCAAAACAATAACGGCTTTACCCAGTTAACTTACTGACAATTTAATAATTTACCTACGCTGCATGCTTTCCTATAGCCTGTGGTAAGGTGCATCATCCTCTGTCAGTTTAGAGTACAACTGTTCTGTGTTTTAAAACTCAAGTAAAATAAGATTTTTTTCAAATAAGAATAGTAAGTTGTGATCTGTGAACTTTGTACTGAGTGTAACTCAAACAATACCTCTTGGTCTGTTATGAGATTGCACTTAGCTGTGCAATACTTTCTGACTCAAGATTCATTAGCAGTTTACCTGTAGAAATTCAAACAACCGTCTTAGCCAATAAAACCATCTTTAAAAACTGTGAATATCCCAAATACTGGAAATGGATCTAATATTCTCATTATAATATATACACTGATCAGGCATAACATTATGACCACCTCCTTTTCTCTACACTCATTGTTCATTTTCTCTGTTCCACTTCCCATATAGCTGCACTTTGTACTTCTACAATTACAGATTGTACTGCAGTCCATCTGTTTCTCTACACTTTGTTAGTCCCCTATGTTAGGACCCCCACAGGACCAGCACAGATCAGGTACTATTTGGGAGGTGGATCATTCTCAGCACTGCAGTGACACTGATGTGGTGGTGGTGGTGGTGTGTTGTACTGGTGTGAGTTTTTAAACCCCTCAGTGTCAAAAATGTCCAATCACCAGCATCCTGTGAGCACTTATGAAGGATAAGAGGATGACTAACACAAACTGTGCAACAACAGACGAGCTACTGTGGTGGAGCAATATGGTGGATGTGTCCAAGTGCAGAGTAAGTAAACTCAGTGTTCACTTATCCACCCAAACAGTACCTGATATTCTCATTATGTGATTATTCTATGCTTTTTATGAAATAAATGCTTAAAATGGGCAAAAAGGTCTGTCAGTGGAACAAAACATCAGTCTTTTTAATTTACAATCTATGTATATAGTCATGTGGTGTGATAGTTCCTTTAATCTGAAATGCATGTGTATAATAAGGAGATACTGACCTGCCCAGTGTAGACCTCACACACCATTTCTGTAATTAAGTACATGAATCAGACCACACCAAATCTTCTCATTGTTCTACTACTAATTCATTGTGTTTAACAAAGTTTTCTCAGACAGAAGGCAGACAGTGATTGCACCTTTTCAGTTTAAAACTCCATGATGAAACCTACACAGGCACAAGGAGTACATGCACACAGAAGGGAGGTGAGGTGCTGTGAGGTGACAGCGCTATCCACAGCACATCGTGCTGCGCAAGTTGTTTTTCTATACTATACCCTAATTTAAAAAAATTATATTATTTTAGTGGAAGTAATTTTTGAAAAGCCCATATCCAGGCCCATATCCATGGATTTAGATCCACATAAGCATGCACTTATACAGTATACACATGTTTACAGTCATACTCAGTGGCCTGTTTATTAGATCAGATGCTGTAAAGAAACAGTTTTTTCTTTCATGTTTGAGTGTTTATTATTCATAGATGGCATTTGTGTGTATTGATGCATAGAGTTTCATCTTTTGGTTCAAAATTCTGACAGGGGAAGGATACTTCCCCCTTTAAGAGGAGCTCATTACTAGAAAATCGACAGTTATCGACAGTTATCGACAGTAAGTAATGTTTAATTGTAGTTTTGTTTTCTATAAAATGTTTCTGAGGTGCTCTGAGATGGCATGTACAGTCTGCAATTGAAACAAATGCTTTTGCACCCACTCACTGACTCATTTGGATTCTGTCTTAATGTCCCCTCTAAATGTTAGCTTGCTATCATTTCCTGCTCATATTTTTATTTATACATATTTTACTATTAGAATGAATACAGGGTTTTATGTGGATGGGCTAGAGGAGCAGAAGACCACATTAGGTTCCACTCCTTTCAGGCAAGCACAGGAATCTGAGGCTGAGGCTGAAGATGGAAAAAGACTAGGCGATGTTTTGTAGCACATCCTTGACAAGGGTTGGTGTGGTGTACATTCTGAGGTCCTTTTTTTGGCTCACTGTAGTTGTAAAGAGTAGTTTTTCTGAGTTACCACAGCCTTCCTGTTACTTCAGACAAGTCTGGGCATTCTGCTCTGACCTCTCTGAACAACAAGCCAATTCTTGCAGGAGAACGCTTTTCCCAGTTCAGAGAAAAGCTTTTCCCTCAAATAACTTACCTATCAGCTCTGCACAATAGTGCATTGTATATGTTGTATATTCTTCATTAATTATACCAATGCTGAACAGATTTTGCAATCAAACCACAAGCTTCCCACTGGTTCACCAAGTTCCCACTGGTGCTCATGCTAGTGGCTGGAAGGCCCTGGGAATCGCTCCCAGGAGGCCTCTGTATCACAGGAAAACAGCCATGTGTGTCATACCCATAGCCAAGATATCTGCCATATCCTTGGTATGGTAAGCAGACTGATGCCTATGTCACAGTAGTCCTGGTAGTTACCCTGAACACTCGAACCCTAGCCCTTGGGTGGATACAAAAAATTGTATATGCCTCATCGATTGGACCTGGTGTGCCATCCAGTGTCTATCATTCTAGCCATTATTTTTTGCAAGGCCACTGGACTGACAAGTCCGTGTCTATGGTGATCTTGCATGCATTTCAGCTCACCATAGTGTAGTGTATTGCACCCCACTGGGGGCTCATAGGATACTCATAGCATTTTTTAGGCATCTCCATCTGCCTTGCGCCTCCATGGCTAAGACATGGAACCTCCCCATGTCCACTGGGCCCACATAGGAAGCAGTAAGTGTTATTTGAGGCTTGCAATTGTTCAGTACTACAGAAGAGTTATGAAAATAAAACCTTTATTGTGTGTGGCTTTCGCAATTATGGAGTATCAGAGGAAAGGTCAGAACCTCTTAACATGTGCTTATCTTGTAGCTATGGTCAGCCAGTTAACTCTTACTGTGACTGACAGATTAGGCTCATTCTTTGATAACATAAAGAGCACAACCTACAGATTGAACTAGTCACATAACAGTAGCTAGAAAACTAAAAATAAGCTCCGGGTAAGGAGAAAATAGTTCTTCCATTGTAATCCCATAGTGTGGACTGAATGTACCTTTAAAACAAGTACTTTTGTTTACAGTTAAATTATTTCTCCAAACATGAGTTTTGTGTTTAAAACTATAGTATCCATCAATAATCAAGAATCCATCAAGTGTTTGGCCTGTTTGAGAACATTTGCCTGCTTGGTGACTTCCTCATGAAGCTGGTTGGGACAATGACAAATGTTTAAAAAGCTTCATTACTGTTACAATATGATATAGTTTTCATTTTCTTGCTTACAATATATTTCCTTATGTATAACTACATACTGGGTTACGTAATATAATACGTCTAAAATGCCAGATTTTTGTGATGTAAAAAGTGAGACCAAGACAAATCATTTCAGGACTTTTTCCACCTCTAATGTGACCTATACTCTGTACAATTCAATTGAAAAACAAATCTTTTAGGAGGGAAAAATAAAAACCATATAATAATGAGATTGCATAAATATGCGCACCCTTAAACTGATACTTTGTTGAAGCACCTTTTGATTTTATGACAGTATTTAGTCTTTTTGGGTAGGAGTCTATGTGCATGGTACATCTTGACTTGGCAATCTTTGCCCACTCTTCCTTGTAAAAGGAACCAGGTCAGGGCTCTGGTTGGGCCATTCTAAAATTTTGACCACCTTCTGGTGAAGCCGTTCTTTTGTTGATGTGGAGGTATGATTTTGGTCATTGCCATGCTGAAAGATGAAATTTCTTCATCTTCAGCTTTTTAGCAGAGGCCTGAAGGTTTTGTGGAAAAATTGACTGATATTTGGAACTGTTCATAAAACTGTCCACCTTGACTAAAGCCCCAACAAAGCATAATGCTGCCACCACCATGCTTCACTTACCTCATTTAACTCACATACCTTTTGGAATTATGGCCAAAACGTTCATCCTTAGTCTCATCAGACAACACATTTTCCCCACATGCTTTGGCAGACTTGATGTAGGTTTTTGCAAAATGTAGCCATTTTTTTTTTTTATAAGAAGATGCTTCAGCCTTGCCACACTACACCACAGCCCAGACATATGAAGAATACTGGAGATCGTTGTCACATGTACTATACAACCAGCACTTGAGATTGATTAACAGAACAATGAGATCGCTTGGATGCTTTGTAAGCTGTTTGTGGACCAGGGCTTTTGCTGTAAGATGCAATTAAGGAAAAGTCAGGAAAATCCTACTAGAACAGCTGAACTTGGGGTTAATGAGACTCACTTTAATTGTGGGCAGGTGTGTACTGATTAGTATTTAAAATGACTTTGAATGTGATTGGTCACATTTATGCAACCACATCTGAAATTATTTATTGTAGTCATTTTTGTATCACAAAAACCTGCTGTGTAGATCTTTATGTCCACTGTATGAGCAGGTGAATGTCACTTCTTTTCTTTTTATTGTTGCGACCTAGCAGCATGTCAGATGAGAGCTTGGCCTTATTGCGTTTCCCACGGTTTAAGTTAATGAAATAAAATTTAGAACTTGAACCTCTATTGACCTTATCCTGCAGAAAGCCAATAGACAGTTGAGTCACATCTGAGCCACAGAATGTATTGACCATCAATTCTGTTTTCCCTTCATGGTTCAGAATCTAATTGTGCCCTCTTTATTTAGCTCAGGTAAACATTTGATTAATATGGATTGTGGATATACTGTGGCTAAGAGCTGCTAAGTATAACCAGATATGATCATTTTCTTAGTATACATATGTGTACAGTATGTATTCTCATCACTCCCTTGCCTCACTGTTTCCTGGTATAGCTTTTTCCAGGCTTCCTGGCTCCATTGTCTTCCAACTAAAAATATTTAAGTCCTGTCTGCATAGGACCGTTAAAGTTCTATTTATAGGCATGCTATTCATCTTATCTTTCAAATCCTTGTTGATCTTCTTTAGCAACCAATCTTGGGTTTTAGGTTAAGCTGCATCTGAAGGTTCCTTTAATAGCAGCAACTGGGTTTTAATAAAAGACCAGAAAAGGTGTGATTTTTTTTTTTTTTTGGCTTGTGAGAACAGGAGTGAGGAGGACTATTATGTGCTCGTCTGCTGCCGTTGGATTGTGTGACAAAATATTTTCCCAAATCCAGCTGTAGTCTGCACAGAATGTGAAACAGAGAAGCTGAAAGTGATGTATGCAATTATCAGTGACATCAGTGATATTTGCAAAATATTAAGCCATAGTAGATGAAAGGAAGTGCTGTTATTGCTGAATATCAGCACGGCTGTGAGATAATACTAATAATATCAACGATAATACAACAAATACTTCCATGACTGGACTGGGACTAGTCTGTTGCTAAGCAACACATAAATATTTTCC
The DNA here is from genome assembly GCA_028566375.1 of Leptodoras nelsoni. Taxonomy (NCBI): domain Eukaryota; kingdom Metazoa; phylum Chordata; class Actinopteri; order Siluriformes; family Doradidae; genus Leptodoras; species Leptodoras nelsoni. The sequence goes on along the minus strand of JAOVVG010111883.1, from coordinate 5,848 downwards.
TGCACACTAGGCTGCTACTCTGTGCAGGTCTACATGTTAATGCAGAAATAAATTAATCATATCTTTCATAAATGAATTTTTTACATTTTACATTTAACTCAAATGTTATTTCTGGAAATATGTTCATCTTTGCAATGCAATCTACGATAGCTAACGATCATTAATGTAGCCTAATTAATGATTAATTGAACACAGAGTTAAAAGTCTCTGCTGTTATACTTTAAAAATCTAACTAATAATTAACTGTTGTATAATATGGGATATGGGATATGGGATCGTTATTCATTTATTATCATTAAGCATACTGATAAATACTTTAAATAAATCATTATTATCATTATTATACCATATGACCATTAGCATTATATTATGCACTAGAGGTAAGTTAATACAAAAGTTAAAGACAAGGGTTCATTCTCACACACTGTACAGTGACTTCTAAAACAAACAAGTCAACAGATTAAATGCTGTAGAATACAAACTGTCTGAACGTTGCATAACCTAAAGACAGGTTGAATGTGTCCTTTATCAGGACTGACCTGTTTGTCTTGAAGAGGTTCGACAAGCATCCATTAGTTAACTGGGCTTTGTGCCAGAAGCTTGTTTGTGCTGTGTAATGTTCTCAAGAGGATTATCCTGTTGATGTTTGGGAGCACTCAAACACTTTAACCTGTGACTTGATGTGCAAGTTATCACAGGTTTTTCTGAGCTAATTATATCACCCAGCTATTTAAAGGGTAAAGTGTAAATGAGTGTCTTTACTCAAACCGTGTGGAATGTGAGAAGATCTGGAGTCTGCAGTGTTTTCCCATGACAAAAGAATATTCCTTTAAGAGGAAAATGGTGCTGATGTTTTGGTGTTAATACTGAAATAAAACTAGACAGGGCATTTAATATGCTGTCATTTAAAGTAATAGTTGACAGCACCCAAATCCGATGTTACTTGAGGCAGTGTTGCACGCCTATCACGTGAAACGATTCTTGTTAGCCGACGCCAGTCACGTTCACCCAGAGTCTTTTTACAGCCATGTAGATGTCGTAAGTCCGAGGTTTTGCCGGAAATCTTGTAGTCACGGTACACCCTTGAAATGCTCATATGTGAAAATCCAAACTTTGCTTCTCTCTCCAAATTGATGTGACAAATCTAACGGCTGAAACTGTTAAACCATGTTGTAAATCACATGATAACTTGCCGTTCTCACAGGAGAAACAGCTCTAGAAACTTCCATAGATGTCTATCGCTTTATATACGCACTGGCGGATGCAACCAATAACATGCACAGGTGGTGAAAGTATGTATTTTTCATAGGCTCCTGTACCAGTTTTTCTGGTACTTTACAGTGTACAGCAGTACCCAGATTATCCATAGAGTATATACAATGTACATTCGGATCATATATAGATTTGTAAAGAAGACCTAGGATAGTATTATACTATGAATCTTACAACTGTTAATTCTGAGCAATCTAATGATTGACTCTTTAGGTTTTGGAGTTAGAAATATACACAAACATTCTCTCAATTCTCTCTCACCAACTACTATAGAAAAATGGTTCCAGTGTTCCTCAAATGTCCTTCTGTGACCTGCTAATTATAAAGCTTACCTTGAATGCCTGCAAAGGTATTTCCTGTTTGTTAGCCACGCTTTCCTTCTGTCACTAAGAATAACATTACAATAATAAACATATTAAGCAAATATAAGATATAAGATCATGGCTGCTTGGTAGAAGAATTGGTTTGTCTTTGCATCTGTACTGAATACCTTCAGTGAATCCACAGTCAGTTTAACTTTCAGTTGGCACTATATATATATATATGCCAAATAAAATTCTTATTTTTAGTATTATCCTATAATGTATAATGTCTCGCGTTATGGGCATGGTCTCTTCAAAGATGACTCTGCACACTTAACAATGATGTAAATCATATGCTATGGCCTTCACATTCACTAGATCTCAACCCACTGAGAGATCCAGAGCCATGTCTTAGACAGCGCTCTCCATCAACATGATCAAAACACCAGCTGATTGAAAGTCTTTCGGAGGAACAGTTTTCATCACTCCAGCTCAATTCCAGAGACTTGGATTTATGCTTAGGCACATTGAAGCTGTCCTGGTGCATTGTGCCACCTTCCTAACACAATTTAGATTGTTTTTCCTTTAATTTGTCAGCCATCTGTATGTGTCTATGTATGTGTAAAATGACTGTGAAAGCTGATGCAATGCCTGTGCAACAGATTTTGGATGCATTGTAAGAGCTGCAAATCTTCATTGGCTGGAGACTGAAGCACTGCTGATGCTGTTACTAAGAAGAACTGAGCAGGGTTTTTGTAAATGTTTTTTCTCTGTGTGTGTGTGTGTGTGTGTGTGTTCTTTTTTGTTTTTTTACAATTTATTTCCTGATAAAATGCCAGCCTGTTCTCTGGGGGCTATTTTTGGCAGTATCCAGTGTATTAGTTTTGTGTCTGTTTTCTATTAGATCAAATACATGAAGCCAAGGAAACAATGCATGCAACGCACGTGTGTGTGTGCCTCCTTATGTGGACTATGTAGCAAAGCACTCAACGGCAAAAGGGAATAAGGAAAAGAGCTAAAAGTCTAATCAATCCTAAAAAAAATCTATTCTTTGCCATTAACCTGTATATATCATGTTACATGTTCTAGAATAAATAGAAAGATTTTTTCACACAAATATCAATTATCCAAGGCATGTTGAGTCTCCAAAACAATATTAAGGGTTTTTGACACTGCATTATTTTATTCATGTATCTCTACAAACGCTGAAAATTTATAGGTGAGAAAAATTATAATACTCCTCATGTTGAACCAGGAATGACTTTAATTATATATAGCAAATTCTTGATTTGTGAAATTGTGCATGTACCGATTGTGTTGTACAAAGCATAAGGGAGATTATACTCAAAATGCAAGCATAGGACAGACTGATTCCTTTCTCCAATGGTCCTCAGGTAGCTCTTTTTTCACAACTGGCCACTTGAACGACTTCGATCTGGTCATTTTTATCCAGTTCCTATAGTCTTGTGACACTCATTGACCTGATGCTCATTGACTCAGGCAGTGAAAATAACAGATTATGGGTAATGGAGGAAAATGCTTGCTTGATTAGAGCACACAATCAACGATGAACCCACATAAACCCACTTCAACCTTGTAACATACTTGAACAGGGAATAGGGAGCCATTTTGGATGCAACCATAGTATCATAGTCTACGTGTTCTGGATATAGATAATATGGTATGAATGTTTCACAGACTATTTAACCCTGCCAGAAGGCTACAGCTTAGCATGGGATCTGTGGTGTCATAGTGAAATCTTAAATAGTGCAATCTAATTTTAATTACTGACACAGACCCAGGCCTGCCCCTCCTCAGATTCCTCACTGATCAGTGATGAATCTGTCATCATGTGAAAGAGAGATTCCCAGCATGTCTGAGAAAATGCCTGTTCACACTTTTTATTCATAGCATTATTTATTTATTTATTTTTGCTTTGCTCTTGATTCATTGTAACTACTTTCTAGGACAAGGGCTTCCTTGGGGGATAATCAGAACGGTTCCTTGTATAGTGACAGCTGCTTGAAATCAATGGCAACTACACTGTCAATAGAGATGGGACTAAAGCTTAAAACAATCCTGCACGTTCTCGTCTGCCTTTAATAACATCCTTAGATAGAATTAAGGGCAAAAACAGATGCCCAGTGTCCTTAAAGTAGAATCAGAGTAATGCATTAGGACAGCATTTCCTATAATGTAAAGCAAGGTGACCAGTGCGTCCCAAAAAAAAATTATTCCAGGGTTCAATTTGAAAAGAGCTTTCAAGTACTGACTAGCAACTGTCATTTGGAAGCTAATTAGATTAAGGATTATTCAAATTAGCAAACCTCTGTGCATTTTAAATAGCTGATGGACTGTGCAGCATTTCTAATCTGTATAAAGCACAAGTTTGGTGTCCCAGCCTTTGCTGTCACTGGAGAATTGGACCTTTTATTAATTTAAAACCTGTCATGTGTAATTGTGAAAGCTAATTCTAATCTGCTTTTGTCTGGATTTGCCATAGAAGATTAGATGTTTCCAAATTCTTACAGTAATTCTCAAACAGCCCTGTTCTGATACAGCAGAATGCAGTTACAGGAATGCAGAGCTCAATGTCACAATCCTCAGTAAACTCTACTGTTGCTTGTTACTACAATATTTAACCTTAAAATAAAATGTTTGGTTCCTGGAATGACATGTGATAGATTCTAAAATGTTTCTTCAATAGATTTCCTCAGGAACAGTCCAGACTGCTGAGTTCCTTTACAGCGGAAACAATCTTTTGCAACTCTCCGTGATAACATCAACTGATAACTGGATGTCCTGCATATTATGCAGTGCATAAAATATGAGCACAGTGTAAAGTGAGAAAGAGTGAGAATGAAATGAAATAATACCAAATTGGAAAACTGGTGCATATATGTGTGACATGCAGCGTCTCCTAAGGACGAAATCTCACATGCATCTAAAAAGAGTGGTAGTGATGCAGGGTGTGAAATTTCAAATGACTTATAGCTTAAGCAGTTCTTGGGATTTTGAAAATAAAATGTAACAAAAAATGGCATGCATCTAAAGAATGTTGTAGTACTACAGCATGTGAAACTTAGTGAAGTTTGAAACTTTACTTAACAAAATATTGGCAGGTGAAATGCTTTGAATAATATTAACAAGTGGCCTGACTCCAGAAATGAGTCTTAATGAGCACGTCAGTAGTGCACCTCCTAGATACCAACTTGCCCTAAAAAGTTCATAATTATTGGTAATATGGTTTTCAACCCATTGCCCATAAAATCCTTTGAGCCTACATCACTTCAGGGGACGCCAACAGGAAGGTGAACACACACCTAAAGACGTAAGCCTTGTATTTCATATCAGATATGTGGGGCTCCAACTATACTGAGTCTAATGTAGATTGGGGATGTCTGAGTACATGATATTGCTACTACAATTGGTTAAAAATAGAAGAAGAAGATGAAGTAGAAGCAGCTTTGACAAAAACCACATGACCACCAGCACTGCTGCAGCGGTCATAGTAAAAATGGTAATTCATTGCAGTCCTGTAAGTATATTAAACAAAAAAAGCAAGGGTATTTTTAGCTCGTGGGATGATAAATGAAGGAATGCATGCCTGTCATGTGTAATGTGAGAAACACAGCATGCCCTTTAATATTTATTACATCATAGCAGGGAGTTTTTACATTCCAGGATCACTGTGAGTTAGGAAATTCATGCTTCTCTATTAAAGCCTGAGATAAGGCGTCTTTTCGTAGATTAAAAAAAAAAGAAGCAGTAACTGGTCCAGAGCAGGTCAGTACACATGTGTAGCTTTGAACGGGCGATAAACTGTGTCAATGAACGGGATTTACAATGCAGCCACTATAATTAATGAAAGTAATTAAGTGAAAGGTGTGTGAGGAAAGAATCAGACCGTAAAGCGTGACGGTTTATTTAACATTGCATTTCAGGTCACTTTGATACATTTCATTACATCACACAAGTCAAATCCTGTGACGTGAAAGCCGAGGTCAAATTAGAGTCATCATTCAATGTCCCAGGTGGAAATCACCTTGGACAGTAGACTTGTTCTGTTGATCCTTTTAAAACAGCCCTGAAGGGGCAGTTAAACCTTTCCTGAAACTTGTGAGAGAAAACAATCAGGGCTGGTTGCTCACATTGCGTAAGCTTTCAGCTATACGCTACACAGAAGTGTCCTGTTAGTGACCCCTCGTAGGCGTCAGTGTATCACTTACCTTTTGTTATAGGGCACATTAACACTAGCCTTCAGGCTTTTATAT
>JAOVVG010107807.1:3088-13315 GCA_028566375.1 Leptodoras nelsoni | reverse complement strand
AGGAGAAACGCTCAGTACGTGACGGGGCAACAATACTTCGCAACGCCAGTCGGGGAAATGAGGAAATTTATAGGAAAGAGAACCCGGAAGTAGAGACCGGAAAACACCAATGAGGAAAGAGGTGAAAGGTTAGAAGGCGGGGCTAGCAGACTGCGTGACGGGAGTAGGGCGAGAGGAGGAAGTGGGCGTGACCTGTGGGCTTCTAACAGTACATCCATGAACAGCTTAGTTTAAGATTTTTGTAAATCTTTGTTATTTTAAAGTACATTTATTACTTTTATTTTTATGTAATTTTGGAAACAAATTTAACAACTTTTTCATTACATCGTACATAATGCAGTCTTTTTTTTTTAACAGTACAAAGCTGCACTCCTCTCAAGTTTGTCATTGTCATTTTTGTTGTCACACCCAATCAGTGATGTCACAGTGACAAAAAGCACATACATGGGAATGAATAAAATGAGTAAAGGCAAGCAAAACAATGCATTGCAACAGTACAACCAGTAAAGCCAGTTAGTCCTTTAGAGCAGCAACTTGCTTGAAAGTTTTAACCTCAAGAAAGCAGTGCAGCAGTATAACAGTATAACTTATTAAGTACTTTAAACTACTAAAACTACTTTAGAGTACATTATTACATTTGTATTCACACACTGCACTGCTTACAAAAAAATCCACATTTCTTTTCTTTCATTTAAGTCAACGTTTCCTGTATTTGCTATGGTACCACATTGAAACAGTTTCTATTTGGTTTTGAGCATGAGTGGTTCTTCTGACCTGTTATTCAGGGAACTGTCCAATGGCTAATGCGTGTACCTCTTCACTGGGCAGATTTAAACGTTTGTGTGTTTGAATGTTTTTACTAATGATGTGCATCTGCACTGCTACTCGATCTGAACAGATCTGTCAGTCTGACAAATTCTTATTTTTTTAGCAAATTTCAGTTTTCAACAGACAACAAAAACTACAATATGGACAAAGAATGATGCAGGGTTAAGTAAGAATGAGTAAAGTGACTGAGTCATGTATACTCATTACACAGCAGCAGGAAACATGAAGACTCCACACAGAGATACCAGTCTGGGTCAAACCCTTTAGAAATATTTTATTCATGTTGTTCTTGAGTTTAAGGACATAGCCACCAATCCTGACACAGCTGTACAATGTGATTGCAAATCAAAACAAGTGTTAAACTTCCCCTTTCAAATACAAATATGCACATAGTGCCTCAAACACACCATGAACATTTCCTATAAATTGTCCATCATGGTGGCTTGTAGGATTTAGAACACAATTGGGGTACACAGGAAAGTTGGCTGACCATTACCATAAAATGATCCAGGAAGTAGATATGATAAGATAAGATGCCTTTGTTGTCATCGCACTGTGTACAAAAAGGCAGTGAGGTAGCAGTGAGATATTGCACACACCCTGAGTAATTTAAATATTGCACTGAATATATTTATATTAAACAATAGTGCAGTCATTATATAAAAAATATAAATGCAGTCACAGTGAAATTAAATATTGTGCCATGTTTTAAAGAAGTTGTGTGATATGGTAGTGTTTAATTCCCATATTGCATTGAAGTAAAAACTGTTTGGTCAGTTAGTCTGGGCTGTGATAGAACTAAAGCACTTTCCAGAAGGCAGCAGGTTGAACAGATGATGTCCAGGGTGAGATGAGTCTTTCACTATGTTTGATGCCCTGCTGAGGTAGCAGAAAACTGAAAAGGTCCTCCAGACTGGGCAGTGAGCAGCCGATAATCTTCTGGGCCATGTTGGTAACTCTCTGAAGAGATCTGCTGTCTGCCACTGAGCAGCTGCTGTAAGGTTGTTTTTCCTGAGAATTCTCAGAAAGTAGTATTTGCTGTGCCTTCGTTAATACTACCGTGGTGTTGGTGGTCCAGGAGAGATTTTCAGAGATGTATGCCCAGGAATCTGAAGGAAGGGAGTCTTTCTACGGAGTCTCCATTGATTAACATTGGTGCAGGGTCTGTACACTTTTTCCTGAAGTCAATTATTAGTTCTTTTGTTTTTAACAAAGGTGAGGTTTTCTGAACATCACTCAGGCAGTCCTGGAACTTCTAACCTGTATGCAATTTCATCTCCTCCGGAAATAAGTCTTGAACTTGATGATGGTGTTGCTGGAGTAGGTGGGGTCACAGTCATAATTGTACAGAGAATAGAGCAGTGGGTGCTCAGCACACACCCCTGAGGAGCGCCAGTGCTGAGTGAAATGGTGGAGAAATAAAGGCGTCCTAATCTGACACACTGGGTGTGGTTGGTCAGAAAGGCCTTGATCCAGACACAGGTGGGTTGACAGTGTCCTAAATTTGTCAGTTTGTTCACTACTGTAGTTTGCCTGGGATGACCGTCTTAAAGGCTAAACTAAAGTCTATGAAGACTAAGCAAACTGATGTGAATCAAAGGTTGGTGGGGTTGGTGATTTCTTGAAGCACTTCATAATGACTGGAGTGACTGCGACAGAGCAATAGTCATTGTGGTCACTGATGTTTGTCCTTTTTGGCAGTGGGATGATGATGGCAGACTTCAAACAGCGTGGTATGACTGAGACTGACAGGTTGAAGATTTTGGTGAAGACCACAGAGATCTGGTAGCTGTGCAACCTGATAGTAATATGCACCCATATAATATAACATCCATTCGATAACTGAATAAAAATGAACTAGATAAAACTCTCAGTTAATGTGGCACCACTTATGATTATGAAAGCTTTTAGTTGGTAATTTTTCCTACTGTTGGGATCAATTTTCTTCCCCGACAGATCTTTTTGTTGAATGTGACAGAACAAAAGCACTCTAACTCAATTATGTAATTAAAAGGCTTTATTAAGTAAAAGAATCTTCCTTCGGGTCTCAGACTATAGCCGTCTCTTCAGCGCTGCATGCTCTGCTCAGAGATGTCAGAAAAAGAAGAGCCCCGTGCGTAAGTTTCCAACGTATTTTATACTTCAAGCATACCCCGCAAACCCACTCTATCTAGTTCGAGGGGCCACTATGAAAACAGGATGCATACGTGCAGTTTCATATCTCACTCTTAAAGTTTTTCTCCCCCGTGTCTAAACATGTTCCCTTATGAGAATTTGTTTTTTTTTACTTTAACTTATAACCTTTTGCACTCTGGTTGACCCCAGTCCTTGTCTCAGACACCCTACAAGATTTTATTTCCTAACAATACCCAGAAATGTTTTTTGTGCTTGTCTTGGAAATGTTAGAGAGATGTTACAAACCTGTTATGTATGTGTGTGTCTGTTTCTTTCTGAGTAATTTTTACATTCCCCTTTCCAACACTGATAACTGCTAATGATAAGAAACATAGTTTCATTTTTTTAGATCAATTGATGGAACAAGGTTTATGAGGAAGAACAGCATCCAACAGAGAGACAAGTCCATCACTAGTAAGTATCAACAGCAGGAAATAAGCCAAGATATTTGTCCACTGTAACCAGGTCTTAACTTTAAATTGTGATTTGTATATGGAGTATTAAATATGATTGGTATGATTGGTTAAGTACTTGAAATGTTCTTTAAATTAACTCATCAAAGTACGTTTGTAAAACATTTCCCCTGCTGGTGATAGAAAAAAGAAGTAACTTTTACTTTTGTCTTCCTCTTAAATGTTGGGCTTAAAAAATCTAAATTGTTAACATGGTGGAAAATAATTGTAATAATAATAATTGAATTCATTGTCATAAGAAACTGAAAAAATTCATGTTTATTCCTTTTGACCTGGAGCAGGTTGTAAAAACAGACAAATGCATAAGCTTTTTATCACACATGAACAGGTATTTGCTGGGGTGTGACCAGGAAAAATAAATTTTATTCACTCACCTCTTCTATTTTCTGGGAGCTGATGTAGTGTTGTGAGATGGTTTGCACAGTTTGCAACAATATAGTATTATATCATTATAATGGGCTTCTCTGTGAAGATTATGAACTGACCATTTAAGCCCATGTTTACTGAAATAGGCAGCCCACAAGAAACTGGGTTGTCATGTTTGACAGTTTGGGTGTTGGTACGCATTCCAGAGACCCAATTGTATGTGCACAAAACCTGAAAAGGTTTTAATTTAATAAAATTCCAAAATCAACTTTCATTTCATATTTGGTAAGGGACGCATATTATCACGCATACAACTTTCATTATCAGTTAAAATTTGGAGCTTTAAAACAAACCATTTCAAAATGAATCATTACTACATTCTATTTACCTACAAACACAGCAGACTGAGTAAAATTGGCTATATATTAACATATTGGCCTGATTAACATTCTAGAAAAAAAAATAAAAACAAAATCTAAAATTCAGCATGAAGAGATTTATTAAAATCACTTTGGTCAGATTGATTGAATCCACCATTAAATGTAAGTTTATAAGTTTATAGTTTATAATTTATTTCTTGCAGTGACAGTATAACACAAAAAACATCAATCTCTAAAATGATATGAACAAAGTACAGACAGTAAAAAGCTCATTAATTTATACATGAGGAAAATTGCACAGGATTGGGCCTTAATATATCCTCATATCAGCACAGCAACTATTTAAATTAACTCCTTCAGACACTATATTGTGTAATTCTCTTAAAATAAATCCACTTCATTTCTGTTCAGTCTTTCTAAATGCCATACAAACACAAGTGCTAGTTTTGTGTGGTTTTATATACAGCCATTCATCATCACAAACATAAAAGTAGGACAAGTGACAAAACACCATTAATAAATGTATTTATAATAAAAATAATAAAAATGTAAAATACATATTTATTTATTTGTTTGTTTGTTTGTTTGATTGTAACTTTATTTGTTTGTTTATTTTTGCCTTCTAGATAGAGGTTTCATTGAGCTGCTTCATCAGTAGAGTTCAGTAGAAAAGGATGGAGGAGAACAAAGAGATCAACATGAGGAGGAAGCTTAGTGTGAAGCTCTCAGTACCATTACACAGATTCCCCACACAACACTGATTATTAACAGTGCCTACTAGCTGCAAGTATAATGATGCAGAATTAGTGCAGGCAGATTTGGTTGCACATCCTTTCATAGTCAGTGTCTTGCCTAGTTGAGTAACTAAGAAAGAAAGAGAGAGAGATAAAATATCAACATAAATGAATAAAGGGCAAAAAAAACCTTTTTTAAACAAACATTACACAACATTCATTCAAGGCAAGGCAGGAACAACCCTAGACAGGAAGCCAATCCATCGTAGGGCACACACATGCGCACACAGTCACACACTTGGGCCACTTTAGAGACACCAATCAACCTAACGTGCATGTCTTTGGACTGTGGGAGGAAACCGGAGAACCCGGAGTAAACCCACGCAAACGTGGGAGGACATGCAGACTCCACACAGAAAGGACCCAGATCGCCCCACCCTGGGATCGAACCCACGGCCTTCTTGCTGTGTGGCGACGGTACTACCCACCGAGCCACCGTGTCGCCCCATTACACAACATAAAATAAAACTATAAAGTAATATATATTTAATTAATAGAAAAACATATTCAAATACATTTAATAGTATTTTCTGATTATCAAAATTCATTTTGAAGGAGACAAAATGTGTTAAATTCAGACATTTAAATAAGCCATATTCACCTGTCTGAGAAATGCACTGAAACTCTGTTCCCACACAGTCCACTGTTTGTGAGCAGTCATTATTTTTACAGGTGTAACACATTTTCCCATTGGCCCGCTGCTGCGAAAGAACTTAACCGAGCAATAAAATCACCAAGAATTACTCCAACAATATTTAGAACATTCATACTATTCACATAGTGATTAGTGATTGCAAAAATATATTTTTTTAAATATGAAATAAAGCAGCTCACTTTAGAAATAAATAGTATGCTATTTATTATTATTGGCAGTTATGTTTCAGGATTCATTGCATTTAATAGCTGTTATGTTTGTAATGCATCATGTTGACTTAAACACATTGCACTCAGCCTTTTAGCAGGCACAAAATGCGCTGTCTTTACTTTTCTTGGACCCCCTCATACCATTGGCTATGACTATAATTTTTCTATATGCTTTTGAATAAAAATCAAGGATGACAGAAATGTAAATTTACCTGGTAGTGTGCCAGTGTTGCAGAGAGTAGTGTTGCAGCAGATGGCATTTTGGTTTGATTTCACTTCCCCCAGGTTTACACTCTCATTTGAACAAAGTTCTGGCTGACCACACGTCTTTATAACATTTGTTGAATTTTTGTCACCTATTAAACCGGTGTCATTATAAAATATGACAGGCACAGCATTACTTAAAGGTAAGTAACAGGAAAACCTTAAAAGTAGGAAAGAAACAAACAAACAAAAAACCCAGAGAAACATACACTACAGTACATATTAAAAAACTCTACAAAATTGTGGGATATTGGCTCACACAAACACCCTGTGCTATCTGGTATGATAAATAATAAATAATAAACTCAACTCATCCAACTTTGTTCTGTCATCTTCATACAAGACATCTATTTTTGACACAGTGGAGGCCATACGTACAGTGGTTTACACATAACTAAAGTACTTTAAAATGTCTATCAAAAAATACAGCCTGATACTGGATCACTATGAGTACTACAAGTATTCTGTTGGGAGGTAATATAGAAGAAAAAAAAATTAAACCTGAAATATGGCGGGATGATTTTGAGGTAGATTTTATTTATTAAATATGTATATACAGTATGTATGTATGCATTCATTTTAAGTTAGTACACAAGTCTGTACATATATGTATCCACCTTCCTACTTACCTTGTTCTATGTAAACAGTTAAACTGGCACACTGGTCTAAACATTTTATCTCTTTATTTTCGCATGGTCCAGATCCCACTGAAATGCAGTTCTGACACACTAGTGACAGCGCTAAAAGACAGAAAATAAAAACAAACAGCCAAATTCATAGGGAAGAAAAAACTTGCACTAATGGTCTAAATGTAAAATAAAAACATTTCAACAGATTTGTTTTTCTTTTTTTTATTCTTTTTTATTTGCTGTATACCACAGCACTGGACTACCTTAACATACGATCGATCTTAATAGTTAAGCTACTGTAATAAATCACAACATGCCCAGAATGTATAATTACATCTCTGTTTTCCATTTGTCTTTAAGAATATTTTGCATGGTACAGAACAGAACAACCAAACTAATTTCCCCATTCATGTAACTATACAATACTGTAGCTCTGTAAGTAAACCTACCCTGAAAGAAAAATCATAATAAAGAGACCCTAGTACTTTTTCAATCTATTTAATTAAAGTGCACTACAGTTTGTGTTTCATGATTTTTGTTTTTATTGCAATGTTTTTTTTTTGTTGAGAAACTACATCAGGATTTTACAAAATGTGCAACTCTGCAAGTCAATAAAAATACATCAGTGATAGCTTTCCATTTCTTAATTATTTTCTCTTCTTTTTCAAATTCATTTGTTTACTTCAGTGCTGTTCTGGCTGGAGTGCTGTTCACTTTAACTTACTGTGATGTCTGTCTTTCAGTGCACTCTTTCATATAACTTTTCAATTTCAATACAACTCACTTTTTGGTCTAGTTTGTATTTCTGGGCTTATGCTGGTATTTGTTTTAGAAATGCAAATTACAAGCTTTCTCAGCATTGAGTGATTCCATAATGTTTTCCTCTACATCATGTAAAAAAATGTTTCTTAATTTTTTTCTAAATCTTAATTTAATTAGTAGGTTTCAAAAAAGCCAAAAGACTTTTGAGTCAACAAATATTGTCGTGTGTCAAATTTGTGATTGGGGTTGTATTGTTTATGTATGTAAAATCTGGCAATTCCATATAAATAATGTTGGATTTTTTTAGACACTCACTCCTCCTATCAGCCATGTTGCTGTTTTGCCAAATAAACAACCTAATCTAAAGGACTGCATACGCTTGTACTCTTGGTTTGCTCGGAGTCGAAATTGAAGCTGGTTAATAAAGCATTTTGGGGTGCCATGTCTGAGCATTTTCAACTGACAAAATGTGCATAGCATGATCTCTTATGTAAACACATATTGTGAAAATAATGTAATTGTGATTAGGGGGTAAGCCAAAAAAAAAAAAAAAAAACAGTTAAACTTACACAAAAGGACAGATAACAGAACTGTATGTTTATTTATTTGGTTTGAATCTATGTGTGGTATTCAAAGGAAATTTGCTATGAAACCAGTAGAGCATTACACAGTAAAACACCAGTGTTGAATTAACACCTACAAATATTAGGAATATTAATTCTACACTGTAGGTGTTAATTCTACACTAGTTTTTTTTGCTGTGTAAGGACTGTGTGTGTGTGTGTGTGTGTGTGATTTTTTTGCCACACATAATTCTTATTATTGCCCTTATTGAGACCTCATGATATAATACCTTGCTCAACAGTAATGCTTTCATTTGTGAGATGTTGCTAGATATTAGATTTTAGCACTCACACCAGCCATGATTATATAAATGCAGAATAATTCACCTGTATACACCAAGGAACTACTAAAAATCAACCATTCTTTTATTTAAATAAATCCAATTTAAATCCACAAAATGTGAGATTTCTTACCTTCAGAGAAAAGCATACAGCTGAGTAGCAGTGTTAGGTGGAACTTCATTGTTGGTGGATTGGAATAGCTAAGAATTTGAAGAAGGTGACGGTAGATTTCAAATGAATCAGGTTTGAGAAAATGTGCAGGATGCACAGAGGGAGGGGTTTGTTACATAACCCCTAAACTGTAATTTACATTCTTTCTATTCATAGTTATTACTGACAACACCCTTCCAAGAAATGATTTTCTTCCTCATGTTTTCCTTTTATTTATTTATATATTAACATATAGTAATTACAGATTAGTGTGAGATTACAACTTATAAATCAGTTCTATAGGTTAAAATGAAACATATAGAATAGACTGGCTTTTGATTGAAAACATCAAAATATTTGTTTAGAAGGTTCTTTTAAAAGGTCCTAAAAGCTTCATTTCAAAACTAGGGATTGGGAATTAAAAGAATTGGGGATTAAAAGAATGCATGAAGTGCTCATGATCATGATCTGGTTATACTGGTTGGGGTAGGGATCCTCACATTACAGCACAACTGATGTCTTGCTAACAAATTTCTGACAGTAGTGCAGCTGTAAGTCACAGGTTTATATTAATGTGCTTGTTCTAATACATAATTGTATCTATAGTACTAGCTCATTGGATGTTGGATCTTTCAAATGAATGTGATTTTTAAGAAAAACATTTGCTGTTATTTAACAAAGAAAATGAGTAATTGTTGATGTGGTGAGGCTTTCTGGAGGTGGAGAGGTGGCTGTCAATTGGGACTGGAATAAGTTCTTTTGCCAATTTAAAATTCTGTTCCAGTCCAAGCTCATCTCTTTCAGGGACCACCATTGCCAAAGCTGCTGATTCAGACTCCCTCTACAGTTTGAGGAGGTTAACGTGATAAATTTGGCATGTCCTCCATTGATCCATGTGCACTACCTCATAGTCAACATAGCCAACCCCCTGTGTGACCTCAAAGGGTCCTTGCCACTTCATGAATAATTTGGAGCTCAATGTGCGCAGGTAAATGAGCACTTTATGGAGATGGAGGTGTGACGCTACATAGCTGAGCACTCCTGTTGTACAGACGGGCCTGTCATTCTTGGCCTGAAGCAAATTCTTCTAAGTTAGAGTACCCAAAGTTTGGAACTTTTTGCTCTTAGGTCAAGAACATATTGAATTTCAGCTGTTAGAAAGTTCCTCCTTCAAATTTTCCCTCATGACATCCAGGATGGCGCAAGGTCTACACCCATAGAGAAGCTCAAATGGAGAGAATCCTGTGGAGGTTGTGCCCTGATCCGTCAGGATCTCTGTTGGGATCCTGACCTGGGAGAGCACTGCTTCTGGGTATCGCATTGCACACAAGGACTAACACAATGCAATGCCTTGGCCTTGAGTTCCTCCATGACCACTTGTTTTTTGTGATCAGGGAGACGATAGGGGTGACTATGAAGCACTACCCCCATGGGCGTCTCAATGTGGTGCTCCTGTCAGTGCGCCCAGACAGAGTTGAGAACACATTGTAGAATTCCCCCTGGATTTGTGTAACATCAGTGGCTTTAGAGGTGGAGAGGTGGCTGTCAATTGGCTTTGTAGATTGAAAACATCAAAATATTTGTTTAGAAGGTTCTTTTAAAAGGTCCTAAAAGCTTCATTTCAAAACTAGGGATTG
>JAOVVG010107619.1:0-13318 GCA_028566375.1 Leptodoras nelsoni | reverse complement strand
AGGAAGAAACCTTGAGAGGAACCAGACTCAAGAGGGAACCCATCCTCATTTGGGTGACACTGGACAGTGCGGTAACACATAATCCCTTCTATTACTAAGTGCTATATAGTTAAGAAAACAAACAAAGGGGGAGGGGAAACCTCAAAGACACTTTACATTAAAATAGCATTCAAAGTGACATAAAAATGATAAAACAGACAACAACAACAGTATAATTCCTAAGGCCAAAATTCAATAAACTAAAACAATAAAAATTACAATTTAAAAGCTAATTGAAACAGGTGGGTTTTGAAGAGTGATTTGAAGGTTAGTAGGTCAGGACAGTCACGTAATTGTTGTGGGAGAGAGTTCCAAAGTGATGGAGCAGCAATGGAAAATGCTCTATCACCCCATCTCCGATGCTTGGTCCTAGTGCTAACGGACAGGAGATTAGCATTGGAGGAGCGAAGGCTACGGGATGGAGTATGCAAATGAAGAAGATCAGTAAGGTAAGAGCTGGTCTGACCATGGAGGGTCTTATGTGTAAGTAGAATCATTTTATACTGTATGCATTGGGGAATAGGAAACCAGTGAAGTTTTTGCAGAACAGGTGTAATGTGGTCATGAGAACTTGTGTGAGCAGCTGAGTTCTGAATATACTTTTTGGATTTAATGAAAGCGTGGATGAGCATTTCAGCGGCAGGAAAAGAAAGTAAGGGATGGAGACAAGCTATATTTTTTAGATGAAAGAATGCAGTTTTGGTGATGTGACTACCGTGTTGTTCAAAGGTGAGATTACTGTCAAAAATTACGCCAAGATTTCGGATGTGAGATGATGGAAGCAGAGTGTGATTGTCAATAGTAATCTGAAGTGTATTAGTGGTTGCTGTTAGTGATTTGGGTCCGATTTGTCACAGTTCAGCTTGAGAAAGAAAGCAGAATAGAGGAGGTCGAGGAGGATAAGGATACTGAAATAACCGAGGAAAGCAGAAGTTCATTAGTAACTTTAAGGAGAGTGGTCTCAGTACTGTGCTGGGGATGGAAACCAGACTGAAACGTTTCAAACAGGTTATTAGAAATCAGATGATCTTTAAGCTACGAAGCAACAACATGTTCCAGTATTTTTGACAGGAATGCTTGGTTTGAAATAGGCCGGAAATTGTTCATTTTGTCAGAATCAAGTCCAGGTTTTTTGAGTAAGGGGTGACAGCAGCCAGTTTGAGTGAATGTGGGACTGAACCAGAATTAAGAGAGGAGTTAATTATCTCTGTAATAAGTGGAGCTATAACTGGACAACAGCCTTTAACTAGTCTAGTTGGAGCAGGATCCAAAACACACGTGGAACTACACATCCCCATCATGACTTCAGAAAGCTCTGTTTGAGATACAGGAGAAAACCGAGTCAGAGGCTGAGTAGTTAGCTGTGATAAAGCCGTCAAAGAGGAAGGGAGGACATGGGATACAGAGAAAGTATGATGAATGGTCTCAACCTTATTTTGAAAAAATGAAAGATATTCGTTGCACTTGTCTACAGTAAAGGAAGTGACAGTGTTATCTATTGGTTTAAGGAGTTTGTTTATTGTAGAGAAGAGAGTCTTAGGGTTTGTTGATTCAGCATGTATGCGATTGGAGTAAAGAAATGACTGGGCTGCGGTGAGAGCATCCTTATATTGTTGGAGGTAGTCATTGTACATTTTGTGATGGACCCTTAGACCAGTTTTTTTGCACAGTCTCTCAAGCTGGCGTTTGCGAGATTTCATTTGGTGGAGCTCAGGTGTATACCATGGTGCAGAGCACCTAAATGAGACATATTTAGTTCTCAATGTAGCCAGTTGATCAAGACAGAGGAGAGAGTGTCATTATAATAGTCCACAAGGTCAGATAGATTGTTAGCCTGAGTAGGACATACATCTTATTTGCAAGAAAATCAGAGAAAGAAGAGGCAGAGATGTGTTTAAGATTCCTGAAAGATATCTTACGATTAGTCATAGTGATAGTTGCAGGGACCTCAATGACCATGATGATTGTCAGATGGTCTGAGACATTAAGGTTGTGGCAGGTAGGCTGATGAACTATGACACTGGTAGAACAGACAAGGTCAAGAGTATGGCCTTTGATGTGGGTTGGAAAGTTTATATGTTGTGCGAGATTGCAGCAATGCAGTAATTCTCTGAACTCCTTTGCAAGCTTGCAGTTGATGTTGTCGATGTGGATATTAAATTCACCCATAAGAAGTACAGTGGATGAATGAGTGCAGAGCTGAGTTAGAAAATCAGATAAGTCATAAAGAAATGAGGGGTTAGGCTTTGGGGGGCGGTAAACCACAGCGATGACCAAAGGAGCAGGACCAGATAATTTGAAGGCAAGATGTTCAAATGAAGGAGCAGCCGGAATAGGCAACAGAGTTACTCTGATATCATCCCTGTAGATTGTGGCAATGCCACCGCCTCGCCCTTCCATACAAGGCTTATCAATAAATGAGAATCCCGCTAGTGACGTCTGGTTTAGTGAGTAATAATCAAGGGGTTTATGCCAGGTTTCTGTAAGACAAAAAATGTCTAATTCATTATCTGAAATAAATTCACTAAGTATTGAGCCTTTGATATAGGTCGTCTCTTCTGGACTCTCGGGGGAAGTATTGGTCTGACCTGACCCTACCGGACCGACCGGGGATAGGACCAGAAGGGTGGTCCGGAGCACAGCGCCTCGGCGCGCCCACGCGCCACGCCAGCGGGCTTCACCTCCCGGCAGGACGTCACCTGCCATTTGTCTCGTTTCAGCGCTTCTACGCGTCTCCTCGCGCTTCCATGCGCAACGCCTCCGTGCGTTACCTCCCGGCAGGATCTTCGGGACGCCCACCTCGTCGGACGTCACCCTGCTTCCCGAATCGCCTCAACGCTCGGGACCTTCAGTGCTCCCACGCGCAGCTCTACGTGTAAATGGAAAGCTTATGCCACCCCTGGCAAATTTTGGCCAACCAAATGGGAAGTGTTAAGACATGGACATGAAGGTACAAAAGGATTAACTCTGGAGAACAGGAGAAGACTCCAACACCAACAGTAAAATTATTATTATTCCAAACATTTATTAGTCCAAACATTACTTTCTAACATGTGAACATGAAAGGCAAACAGCTTTACTGCAAAGTCAGCAAAAATATGTGAAACTCATCAACATTTCTCTCTATGGAAATGAAAGATTTATGGGTGAATACCCCAGCTTGAGGCCCCCTGCTAGGGGATTGGGAAGACCAGAGCCATCAAATTCAGTCTGGACAAGATGTCTGGTTTGATCACCATGACTCGGCAAGTGAGTGACATCCTTCTTGCTTTCCACTGGGCCAAGCAGTGCTGTACCCTTTAAAGAATGCCGGCCCAATTCCTGCCTTCACCAGCTCCATGTAAGAACTGCCTGACCTGACCACCCAGGGTCCACATGCCATGACCATGGATTTGGCAGCATTTACTGCCGTACCAGGGGCCCTGGAGTAGGTCCCACGCAAGGTCCTCCTCTCCTGTCAGGAAAAGAGTCATCAGTGTACAAAGATACCAGGGCTCTGCTCCCCCCTGCCCCTGGCACATGAAACCCTGCCAGCTTTGGTTATGCCCACAGGCTGGCTGCTAAGTGCTCTAGTGACAGCATGTACAAGAGTGGTGAGAGTGGGCAACCCTGCCGTACGCCTCCTGTCTGTTGCAAAGGCCTGGAGAGATACCTGTTGATGCAGACCCTGCATACATTTGTATACAGCAACCTTATGATTCTTTGGAACCGAGTCCCAAAGTTTAATTGCTTGAGTGCTGCAAAGAGATACTCATGGCTCACTCGATCAAAGGCTTTCTCCTGTTCCAAGCTTAGCAAGGCAAGGGGCACGCTTTGCTCTCCATCTTGCAAACAGCATCCCTAATTAGACCCAAATTCAAGGCTCGTGATCTGCCCTGCAAACCACACATTTGGTTTGGGTGGACGATGAGACTTTCCTTAGACACAGCGTGATGGCCTTTGGAAAGATTGTATGATCAACCTGATAATGATCAGGTGCCAGTTAACTAAGTCAGACCATTTTCCTGGCTATGTGTGAATTAAGAAAGTGCAAGGTGTAGGATTTTGGTTACTTACCAACGTTTATCGATGTTACACTGATGTTGTCTGGACATTAAGATTAAGACATTGATAAGAGGTTATGTCTTGGCCAGCATATCTCAATTAAACGTCAGTAATTAACATCATCATGACACTGGCATGAGATGTTTAGAAGGCACTGCACTTTGGTTGCACTATGACTTATGCCCAACAAGTTATCAATTGTCATTAATATTCTACATCCAACAGCAATGGTGTCAGACATTGTCCTGATGTTGGGTTTTGGTCATTTGATGTCCCAACCTACATTCAACCATATATCAATGTCTACTGATGTTGGTTAGCTGGGTATAGTTCACATATATATTTTCAATATACTAAAAATATTGACCTTATTGCTTATCTATTTTTTTTGTGTAAGGACACTTAAAAAATAAATTTAATTTGTAAATAATGTGTGGATTAAGCAGGAATAGCTTAATGATTAAGCATCAGATTTTATATAGAAGTGAATGGTTTACTGTGCTTAGTGCCAAACAAATGCTCATAATTAAAATATATTTTGAAATGGTTAGATATTTAGAATTAATTGAAAGGGGCAATATCCCTTCCACTGAAAACATGAAACATCATTTAAATGATTTAAACCTGCCCGGCAATGTGAAGTAAGATAGCACGTCTCAAAAAGCAGCACATGATGCCACATTCTAAAGAGATTCAAATACAGATTGCTAAGACTCTGAGACTCCAGGGAACTACAGTGAGAGCCATTAGCCACAAATTGAGACAACTGGGAACAGTGGTGAACCTTGTAAGGGTGGAATTTTCTGGAAGACATGGGTCCTATTACATATAGAGCAAATTAACACCACATTCCACCATAAGAACACTATACCAAAAAAAAAAAATTCGGTCATTAAGGTCATAAATGATCATTTAAAAGCTGCATTTTGTGTTTAGTCATGTCTATATCATATTAAAAATAATCTGATGATCTGAAACATATAAAAGTTACAAATTAGCTTCATGCAAGAGTCACAGCCAAAAAGCCATTCCTCCGACATGGAAACAAGGCCAAGCAACTCAACTATGCATGAAAACATAGGAACTGGGGTGCAGAAAAATGGCAGCAGGAGCTCTGGACTGATTAGTCAAAATTTGAAATATTTGGCTGTAGCAGAAGTGTACACCGAAGTTGTACACCGAAGGACTGGAGAGAGGTACAATAATGAGTATCTGCAGGCAACAGTGAAGCATGGTGAAGGTTCCTTGCAAGTTTAGGGCTGCATTTCTGCAAATGGATTAGGAGATTTGGTCAGGATTAATGGTGTCCTCAATGCTGAGAAATACAAGCAGATACTTATCCATCATGCAATATAATGCGCATGATTGGCCACAAATTTTTTCTGCAGCAGGACAACGACCCCAAACATGCAGCCAATGCCATTAAGAACAATCTTCAGCATCAAGAAGAACAAGAAGTCCTCGAAGTGACTGTATGGCCCCCACAGAGCCCTGATATCAACATCATCAAGTCTGTCTGGGATTACATGAAGTCAGAAGGATTTCAGGAAGTCTACATCCACAGAAGGGCTGTGGTTATTTCTCCAAGATGTTCAGAGAAACTGTGTGCAAGTGTACCTAGAAGAATTTATGCTGTTTTGAAAGCAAAGGGTGGTCACACCAAATATTGATCTGATTTAGGTTTCTCCTCTGTTCATTCAAAGACTTTAGAAATTGACCAGTCTACAGTAAGGCAAACAATCTACAAATGGAGACAATTTGAGACTGTGGCTACTCTGCCAAGAAGTGGGCACCCAGTCAAAATGACCCAAGCGCACAACAGAGACTCATCAACGAGGTAAAGAAACAACCCGGTGTGATAGGCAAAGATTTGAAGGTGTCACTGGTACAGGCTAACATCTGTGTTCATGAGTCCACAGTCTGTAAAACCTTTAACAAGCAGTGTATCTATGGTAGGACATCACAATATTTCATGAATAACAGTGTTATCAAAGCATTTTAAGTAAACATAAATGCTCAGACAGTTTTTTTTACAAGTTTGCAGAAATACTGAATTGTAGCATGTGAAGCTAATAAAATCCAGACCAAAACTTGGATTCCACTGAGACAATTTAAACCTTGGCATTTATCCTGCATCATTTTATCTCTTTTAGCTCTAACTGACGAATAAAAGACCCAGCCCCATTATGTGCTAATCAGAAGACTTCCTGCTACTTCCTACTTGTGAAAATGGAAGTCATGTTCACGTGCTTTGTTGTCAGAGTGAAATGAAAAATGATGAATGCATGATTCTACATGCTTAGTGTATTACATAGGATGTACAAACCATTCTCTCATACTGTTTGCAGTGCACTTGCCTAGAGAATATTGCAATATGGAACTCAGCCATGGACATCTGAATGATAGCAAACCAGCAAAAATATCAGAAATGAAACAATCATGCCACCTAAAAAAGTAATATTACAGGATTGTACACAAATATGACACTGCATTAGTTAATTTATTGTGACATCAAAGAACACTAACAGAATAAAGAATAACAAAAAAGTATGACAAAAGTTTTAATTTAGCTCTAATACTGCTAGTGTTTTCAGCCCATATATAGTGTTTCAATGTGGAACTGTAATCAAATAAAATGTTGGCAAAATGATATAGACTATACTGCACATAATATACAAAGGACAGTGTCATTTATTCTACACTAGCTGGGGATACATTAATTTCTTTGCATGCTAGCTGAAAACAGGACTGAGATTAGAGGACAGTTGGCATCTGGAACAAAATAAACCTCCTGAGACAATTTAACATCACAATATTTCATGAATAACAGTGTTATTAAAGCATTTGATGTAAACATAAATGCTCATACAATTTTTTTTTACAAGTTTGCAGAAATACTGAATTGTAGCATGTGAAGCTAGTGGCATTTGTCCTGCATCATTTTATCTCTTTTAGCTCTAACTGACAAATAAAAGACCCAGCCCCATCATGTGCTTATCAGATGATGCTACTTCCTACTTGTGAAAATGGAAGTCATGTTCACATGCTTTGTTGTCAGAGTGAAATGAAAAATGATGAATGCATGATTCTCACCGACTTCTAATGGAAAGTCTGTGAAAAAAATATTCAAATATCAGTTTCAAAATGATCACTTGAGGAGGCATTCATGTGAAACTGCTAAGTCAGCAACTCGTATTTACCATAAATGTGATAGTACATGTAAACAGAGATCCTCTGTTCTGGTCTCTTGCTTGGTTACACTCTCTTCCTCACTTCATCCTCTTTGGTCTCTTCACCTCTACCATAATTTCTGTACTGACCTAGGTTCTTCTTGTAGCAGCTGAAGACCGATATTTGGTTGTGTGTCATTGTGCCATAAACCACTGCATACTTCTTGTGGGAAAACATTCTCAGCTCAACAAAGTGATGTTATTCTCCCTATTACCATCAAAATGATTTTGAAGCTTTTGGTAGAAGGTAAAAGCACAACACATAATATTGCTTTAAGAGACTCCCTGATTAAAGTAAAACCAGATGCATTATTCCATGATTTATAGTATGTATGCATAATAATACATTTTGACATTGAGAAAAACAAGTTGTGATCTTGAAAAAACACCTTTTGCTATTTTGGGATGACAAGGGAAAAAAAAGAAAAGAGTCTTAATCCCAACTGTGAAGTTGGGAACTTTTTCATATGCAAGGCTGTATTCTTTGTAAAATACAATGCATGTAATAATTACATTTTATATTAAAGCACACAGTACAGTATTAAAATGTGTGTGTGTGTGTGTGTTGTACATGCTGCACTGTGATGCCAGGCCTGTTTGATTTTGAAAGCAAACATTTCATGAATCTTTTCTCAATGTTACATTGTTTTTATATCCAGCAAACTTGGTGTATGAAAATTTGTCAAGATAAACCTTGCTAAAAGTATACAGAAGAAATGGCAAGTCAAAAATGCTAAACTGGCTTACATTATGAACACGTATTTTAACAAAAAAAAGGCATCTAGGCCTGGCTATTCTCCTGGCTAAACAGTCCTTTTTTTAAACAAACAACAAAAAAGATCACTTTTCTTCAGGATAGAGTTCAGATTTCCACATCACTCTCCTTGTCATTGTCATGGTCACCATCATAATATTCATTTGATGCCTCAGGCCTGTTGATCAAATCAAAAGAGAAGTCTAAGGAGTAATCACTGATCACATAATTATTGATTAAGATGATTCAATTAACAACAGATGCATATACAGTATATGGGCATTAAAATATTGCAAATATTGAAATCACATTATTTCAGTCCTGTGTTTGAGCTTAATGCATAAAACTAACTGCTTTCAGACACAAATTCAGCTGTTTAATTAAAGGTAGGGCCATTGATAATGCTGCCATTTATCACTGGTCTATTTTAACTGTTGAATGTTGGCTCATTATTCACTTGACTTAATTGGATAAAAGTGAATTATTAAAGATAATTGATGTCTTTTTATTTTCTTTTATTTAATGGGAACTGCACAGTGTCTAGGGAGCTAGAGAACATGGGTATATTACTTCACAGGAAGTTCTGTTGTGCTGCTGCTATGTGATTGGCTGATTCGCTTTTACCTCAGAGACCCTCCCCTGTAATGGGAAGCAGTTAAAAATTTTTTTTTTTTTATTAACTGCCAGATTAATAAGTGATTATCATGGACAGAGTAACAGTATAACAGTAGTTTACAATGAGGATTCCAGTAAATGTAAGAAGTTCAAGTAAATGTGTTATGTGGATCTGTCACCTTAACATCTCCATTGCTCATTAAACCGATGTAACATAACAAAATATAGCAACTCAAAAAGAGCTACAACTTCTTCGTTCTCCATTGCTCCTTTCAACTTTAGCAATATTTATAATGGCTAAGGAGCTAGGAGAGCCTAAAACACGAGAGATCAGAGCACTGTGCAGGAGAAACGGCAACCAAAACATACATTAAACAGTTAAAATACATTACCCACAGTTCATAGACATTTCATAACATTTATTTCAAAAGTGCCTACAGCATACAAAATTAGTCTGAACAGTGTTATTTGATTTATGCTAAACACAGCCAAATACTTTAATCAAGACATGCTGTTGAGGTTGCAGCACATCCCAAATAGAGTCGCTTTAGTGACCAAGTTCCCTATGAAGAGCCCTTGGGATTCTGTACCCTGTGCAGTGTGTAGGGATACAGCTTGCAATCAGAATGCAATAACATAATGGTCAATTTCGGAATGTTTTTGTTCACTGGTTTGTGCAATTTTACAATTTTTTTTTAGTGGCGTAAATTTTTTTAAATCACGTTCAATTCTTCAATGTGTTTCATTAACATGTTCATTTGACAGCACTACTTAAAACTTCTCACATACACATGCAGAAAAAAAGGAGTTTGAGACGGAAGAAGGCAGGAGGTCAGGGCAGAACAAAGAGGAAAGAAATAAGGAAAAAAGGGAAAAAAAAAATTGGACCAAGAAATGTTTGAGCCTGGCTGCTGGCATAACTTCTCCCCATTTTTAACTGCAGTTTTTGTTTGTTGTTTGCTGTTCATTGTTTAGCATCTGTCAAATTATTTTCTTTCTGTTGTTCATTTCATTGTCTGTGCGCCATATATTCAGTGGCCAAATGTTTAGAAATTTTGGTTTTCACATAGTTTGCTGCTTCAGTTTTTATGGTGCCAGTTTGCATTATGGTGGGATTATTTGTTAAGGACAGTGATTAGATAAATTGCAATAAACTACAAAAGTCATTCCTTGAAATGACCTTGTGAAATTAATCACAAAAACCTCATTTGCACTGCATTTCAGCCCTACCACAAAATTACCTACCAACATCATTTCAGTGATCTCATTAGCTCAGGAGAAAGTGTTAGTGAGGACAAGGCAGCCGATATCACCATGTCATGTTGATTGACTTAGAAGAGCAGACTGGTTGCTTTAAAAGGGGGGTGGTGCTTGAAATCATCGTCTTCTATTAACCATGGTTACCTCAAGGAAGCATGTACGGTCATTATTGCATTGCATCAAAAGGGCTTCACATTGCTGCTTGTAAGATTAGACCTAATCAACCATTTATTGGATCATCAGGAACCTCAAAGACAGAGGTTCAATTGCTCTGAAGAAGGCTTCAAGGCACCCAAGAAAGGCCAGCAAGTGCCAAGACAGACTTCTAAAGAGGTTTCAGCTACAGGATTGGGTCACTATCAGTGCAGAGCTTGCTTGGGAATGGCAACAAGCAGGTGTGAGGGCATCTGCACGCAGTGTAGTAAAGACTTTTGGAGGATGGCCTGGTGTCAAGAAGGGGGGTCAACATACCCCATGTTGGAGGATGAGGTCCGTAGTCTCCTTGACTGACGGGAGTTTGGGTAGTGCAAGGAATTTGCAGTCCTTGTAGACCCTGTCCATGAGCACCAGTGCTCGTCTTTCCCCTGGACAGAGACAGTCGCATGATAAAATGAAGGGAAACTAGTTGGAACCGGAAGCAGTCACAGGGGGCCGGCTGGCAACTCCCAAGGGCTGTTGCAGATGGCTTTCACTTTTTTCTCCAATCCCAGCCACCAGAACCTTAGCTGGAGGAGTTCAAGGGTTCTGGCCCTCCCTGGATGTGCCAACAATAGAGATGTGTGGGACCATTTGACTACCTCAGCCTGAACCCAAGATGGAGTGAACGTAGGGTCGGGGTCGCACCGCTGCACCACACATTTGATGGACTAGGTGAGGGCCGCTATTACCCTGGATGCAGGAAGCACTGGCTCAGGTGTGGAATCAGTTCAGAGGGGTAAGATCCCACTGCCTGAAGAGGGCACTGGGGTTGACATTTGTTAACCTGGCCCAAAAAACAATGACCAACAGGCCTGCTGGGCATTCAACTGCTTGGCCTGTTGGATATAGGCCAGGTTCTTGCCAGTGGCACCTCTCCTCCAATGCCAGCTTAATGGCCAGCAACTCCCTGTCCCCAACAAGATAGTTGCACTCGGCTGGGGAGAGACAGTGGGTGCAATAGGTATAAGGGTGCATTTTGTTATTAGGACCTGTGAGTTGGGATAAGATGGCTCCTATGCCTACGTCAGAAGCGTCTACCTCAACGACAAAAGGCTCCTTGGGGTTCCGCAGTTGTAGAACCAGAGGAGAGGTTAGCCGTTCTGTGATCTCATCAAATCAATTTAGTCAATTTTGCCTGGCCAGCATTTTTAATTTCTCAATTCTCTGCACATATTATCCAGATTATATATATATATATATATCTCTATCATGTCCAGATCATGGACTGAAAACAAGCTCGCATCAATAAAGCGATATCCAGAAACTTCCACCTTTGACTTTGATCAAGAACAAGCAAAATTCAGACCAAAAAGGACCAAATGTCTGCTTGGGCAATGATTACAAAAACAATTTTTTTCTCTGAAAAGAGGTGGTACCTCAAATTCTTTTTTTATTATTTTTGGTTTGGTAAAACCATAATTTGCTAGTTCCGCAACACTCAAATTATTCCAGCCCCGGCACAAGATTTTTCCCCCAGAGTTCTTCCCTAATTTAGTCTTGGCCAATTCCTGAGAGATTTACTCCTAACCAAGGAAATCAGTGGTACTGCCGGGATTCACACTTGGAGTACTTCTTAGAGATATGAAAAATTAACTTTTTCAGGTTTTGTGCACATCTAAATCACTGAAATGATAATGAAATTATATTCCCTCATTTGAATATCTCCACCACAGCTTGAGCATTTGCAGAGGAGCAGCATTTTTTGTTGGTTTATTTGTTGAGTTGGGAATGCTCCAGCATTATGTCAAGTTAAAAAAAATGCATGGGAAATGCATGTCAGCTGTATAAACCAACACACAGCATGGATTTCGTGGTAAAAAAAAAATTCCCAAACTACATGAGAGAATTGTCTGTCATGTTTCTCAGCATAAGATTTCAAAGAATTTAGGTAGTAAATATTTAGGTAAATATTCATGGAGTCAGAGGAAATCCAAGGCCAAGGGCAGAAACCACTGCTAAATGTGCATGACCATTCAGACCTCAGGCTGTATTGTTAAAAAAAACATCATGCTGCATGATGGACATAGCCACATGGGCTTAGGAGTACTTTGGAAAATGACTGGCACTTTACACAGTCCATCACTTCATCAAGAAATGCAACCTGAAAGTATTATGCAAAGAGGAAGGCATATATTAATTTTGTGCAGAAATGCTGGCAAATTCTCTGAGATGGCAGAGTCATCCAAGATGGACTGAAAGACAATGGAAACTTGTTCTGTGGTCAGACTGGCCATGTTTCAGCTTGTTTTGGGGGAAAATGGACATAAGAATCAATGTGCCAAAAATGAAAAAGACCATCCAGACTGTTGCCAACAAAAAGTAAAAGAAAACAGCATCTGTGAAGGCATGGGGGTGCAAACGGCCCATGGCATGGGTGATCTGCATATACAGTACTGTGTAAAATTTTTAAGTAGGTGTGAAATAATGCTTTCAAAAATGGAAGTGTTAATAGTTTATAATCAATTAACAAAATGCAGTGAATTAACAGAAGAGAAATCTAAATCAAATCAATATTTGGTGTGACCACCCTTTGCCTTCAAAACAGCATCAATTCTTCTAGGTAACCTTTGCACACAGTTTTTTAAAGGAACTCGGCTGGTAGATTGTTCCAAACATCTTGGAGAACTAACCACAGATCGTCTGTGGGTATAGGCTTCCTTCTGTCCCTGTCATGCAATCCCAGACAGACTCGATGTTGAGATCAGGGCTCTGTGGGGGTCATACCATCACTTCAAGGACTTCTTCTGCTTCTTGACACTAAAGATCGTTTTTAATGACATTGGCTGTATGATTGTGGTCATTGTCCTGCTGCAGAATAAATTTGAGTACAATCAATCGGGGGCAGTCATGGTCTTGTGGTTAGGGTGTCTGGCCTGTGTTCGGAAGGTTCGGGGTTCGATTCCCGTGACCGAGTGGACTTGGGTGAAGTGCCCTTGAGCAAGGCACCTTGAGCTGTGGCTAGAGCTGCCCATCGCTCCAGGCATGCATGTTCACTGCCTTCTATGGGTTAAATGCAGAGGTCCAAACAAAAATGTCTGACTTTCACTTCATACAGTGGTGTGAAAAAGTGTTTGCCCCCTTCCTGATTTTCTGATTTTTTACATGTTTGTCACACTTAAATGTTTCGGAACATCAAACCAATTTAAATATTAGTCAAAGACAACACAGGTAAACACAA
>JAOVVG010107347.1:0-13327 GCA_028566375.1 Leptodoras nelsoni | reverse complement strand
CCGGAGGAAACCCACGCGAACACGGGGAGAACATGCAAACTCCACACAGAAATTTCCCAGGTCGCCCCACCCGGGGTTATTTTATATAAATTAATAAAATATAATGCAATTTGAGTATGATAGAATGGAAAGATGAGTTGTGTGTGTGTGTTTGTGTGTGTGTTTCTGGTCCCCATAAGGAAAGTGTTTATATTTATTTTTTTGCTGTAGGTTTTAGATGTAGGGTTAGCATTAATTAGCTGCAGTAATAATTATGTCAATGGAAAGTCCTCACAAGTATAGCAATACAAATGTGTGCATGTGTCTTTCCCTGTCTTCTCTGAACTGACTGATCTTCAGAAGTAAACATGAATAATGAGTGGTCATACATATTTTACTTTTCTCTTCCAATCTCACTGATGTTATCTATTACTATGAGTGTGGATGTATTGAGGGAAGGCGGTTGACTGGTAAATGAATAACGCAATGTGCTACCTGTCAATCAAAGTGTGATTCATTGCCATGTAGAGGATACCATGGAACTTAACTTGTGATCTGCTGATCTATTGCTATAATACTTATGCATCTGCATACACTGATTCAGTATTATAATACTAACCCCATTTCCAATTTTCAAAAAATATAATAAAAAATTGCTGGAACAAAACATTTTCTGAAGAAAACATTTTCAATGTTATGTGTGGCAAACCTAATTCTAGTTTGGAAATATAAAGAATAATAGAATGTGACACCTGCAACACACTGTTAGGAACCGCGAGACCACGCCCACTTCCCTTCTTCGTTCCTCTAGTCCCTCCTTCTAATTCCATTTCTCTCTCCTCACTGGGTGTGGCTGTCCCTACTTCTGGTTCCGTTGTCTATTTCTAGATCTCCGTGTGCTAACTGGCTCCACAAAGTATTGATTGCCCAGCTTTCCTTACCGAGCGTTCTTCCACTTTATATCTATATAGCTTAGGATCTCGTTTTGTTCAGTTCCGTGTCCCTGCATGAGGTGAGTGTGTGTTTGGCATGCGTTTGTGTGTTTGGGTTTGAGTGCGAGCTGTCTTTCTCCTTTTTGTCTTGTGCTCCTGTTGTTGTTCGTTCATTTAGTTTAGTCATCTCTCCCTTTCCCCCTATCTCTGTTTTAGGAGCTTCCTGATTATTGTTTGCAGTGCGTGAGTTCGGTCGGCCGAGTGTGTGTTGGTTCTCAGCGAGATTCACTTCTCTTACTCTTCTCACCTTTCACCTACTAACCCGCGGTGTCCTGGATCCCTCTCTCTCTCCTTCTCTTTCGCTGCCTCTCACTCTCTCTCTCTCTTCACCCTCGCTCACCCGGGCAGGCGTAGCCAGTTCCCACTCACTTCACTTCCCCGCTGTTCTCTCTCCGGAGCCCTTCCGCTTCGGCCTCCTTTCTTCCTTCCCCGTCCGATCTCCTCCTCGCACCCGGACGGCTGTCTCTTTCCTTTCACGTTTCTCTTTTCCCAACGCTCACCCCAAGTATTTGTTGTTTTTTGGCTGGTCTCTCCCCTGTGCTTTATCTCCCGGCAGATTCCCCGCGACGCCCACTTCTCCTGTCATCGCCCTGCCTCCCGTCACGTCTCCAGGGACCTCCAAGCACAGAGCCTTCTCTCCTGATCACATTCCATGCCATTGTCCTGTTCTTCTCAGTTTATCTAATAAATGTGACTTTTGTTCTGCATCAGCGTCTCCTGCAATCTTCAGTTCATAACACACAAGTTGGGACAGAGGCAAAATAAGGCTGAAAAGGTTATACAAGTAATATTATTCTGGAAGGTTCCACAATTCCTGGTTTAACTGGTAACAGGTGAGGTCATCAAGATTGAATATAAAAGGAGTGTCCAAAAAAGGCTTAGCCTTAGCAAGCAAGGATGCGTCATGGTTCATCACTTTGTGCCAAACTTTGTGAGAGAATTGTCAGTCAGTTCAAATACAAAGTTTCAGTCTCAATGAAGATTGCAAAGAATTTAGGTCTTTCACAATCTACAGTTCATAATATCATGAAAAGATTCAAGGAGCCTTGGTGCATATAGGCCAAGGGCAAAAACCGTCAGGAGTATGATGCTAGATTGATTAGAGTGAATGGTGGGGGAAACAGTAGCTCAAAGTCAACATGGAAGAGTGGTCAGCACAACATTGCATGCTCATTATTGGAATGTTTCTTTTTTTAAATGGCGACTCTGTGATTGCTAGTCAATGGCTATTTTACATTAAGTTCAGTATTCTTCTTCATGGTGATGTGGGGTTAGGGTTAGGGTTAGGGTTAATAAAAATGACATTAATAGGTTAGTGTAATGGTTGTATTTTCAAATAAAAGTTATGATTTAATTATCATGTTATTTCATTTAAAAAAATCATCAAGTCTCTCTGGCTCCCCCTGTACAACCTGAAACTGTATTATGCAAGATGGCTTAATCTTGTGCAGAGACATGGCGAGTTCTCTGAGGCTGAAGTCATCTGAGATGGACTCAAAGACATTAAATGTTTTCTATGGTCAGATGAGTCCAGGTTTCAGCTTGGTTTGGGAAAAATGGACATTGGATTCTACTTCCCAAAGATGAAAAAGACTGTCCACACTGTTGCTAATGAAAAGTGCAAATTCCAGCATTTGTGATGGCATGGGAGTGCATCAGTGGCCATAGCTTAGATGATTTGCATATTCGTGAAGTTACTATTGATGTAGAGGCTTATATTGGTATTTTGGAGAAAGATATGCTGCATGATTTCTCAGGAATTCCATGTCTGTTTCAGCAGGGCAGTGCCAGGCCTCATTTTGCACAGGTTACAACAGAATGGTTTCTTAGACATAAAGTGTATGTGCTTGACCGACCCTCCTGCAGTCCAGATCTGTCTTCTATTGAAAATGTATGCTGCATAATGAAGAAGAGAATGAGACTACAGTGACCACAGACTGTTGAGCAACCTAAGTCTGGTATACAGCAGGAACGGGCAAAAATTCCACTTGCAAAACTGCACCAATTAGTATCTTCATTTCCCAAATGAAGTAAAATGGTATAAAGGGAGCTCCCTTAAAGGCTCAGTCGTTCACAAGCAAAGACGGGGTGAGGTTCACCACTTTGTGAACAACTGTGTGAGCAAATAGTCCAACAATTTAAGAACAAGGTGCAATTGCAAGGAATGTAGGGATTTCACCATCTACAGTCCATAATATCATCAAAAGATTCAGAGATTCTGAAGAACTCTCTGCAAGTAAGCAGCAAGGCCGAAAACCAACATCGAATGCCCCTGACTTTTGATCCCTCAGGTGGCACTGCAATAAAAACCAACATCATTCTTTAATGGATATTACCACATGGGCTCAGGAACACTTCAGAAAACCATTTTCAGTGAACACAGTTTGTCGCTCCATCTACAAGTCCATGCAAAGTGAAAGCCATATATCAACAACACCCAGAAACGCCACCGGCTTTCACTGGCCTGATGCAAAGTGAAAAAGTGTCCTGTGGTCTGACGAGTCCACATTTCAAATTGTTTTTGGAAATAATGGACGTTGTGTCCTCTGGGCCAAAGAGGAAAAGGACTGTCCGGATAGTTCTCAGCACAAAGTTCAAAAGCCAGCATCTCTGATAGTATGGTATGGTGTGTTATTGCCCATGGTATGGGTAACTTGTACATCTGTGAAGGAACCATTAATGCTGAAGATACATACAGGTTTTGGAGCAACATATGCTGCCATTCATGCAACATTCTTTCCAGGGACGTTGCTTCTTATTTCAGCAAGACAATGCCAAGCCACATTTTTCACGTGTTACAACAGTGAGGCTTCATAGTAAAAGAGTGCGGGTACTAGACTGGCCTGCCTGCAGTCCAGACCTGTCTCCCATTGAAAATGTGTGACACATTATGAAGCACAGAATATGACAACAGAGACCCAGAGTTGAAGTTATACATCAAGCAAGAATGGGAAAGAATTCCACCTACAAAGCTTCAACAATTAGAGTCCTCAGTTCCCAAATGCTTATCGAGTGTTTTTAAAAGGACAGGTGATGTAACACAGCGGTAAACACACCCCTGTCCCAACTGTTTTGGAAGGGTTGCAAGCAGAAAATTCTAAATGAGTTAATATTTGCAAAAAACAATTAAGTTTATCCATTTGAACATTAAATATCTTGTCATTGTAGTGTATTTAATTGAATGTGGGTTGGAAAGGATTTGCAAATCATCGTATTCTGTTTTTATTTATGTTTTACACAACGTCCCAACTTCATTGGAATTGGAATTACATAGATTACATAGATATAGATTATATCAGTTGCAGTCCAAAGCCAAATTCAAGGCTTCTAAGTGAAAAAATATTAAGTATTAAAGTATCTTTAAGCTGTCCATCATTGTGATCATTAGGCTGTCCATGTGGGCCATCCTTAGCAGCTGTGAGTGATTTTTAGGTGATGAGAACTCTAAACAGAAGTAGGGCATAAGTGTGGATTGGGAAGGTTCATGATCACTTCTGCTGTCTCAGCCGTAACAGATTATTAGATATGCTCTTTCTCAAAACCATTACAGAAAAAGAAATCAGCCACTCCATTGTCAACAAACTATGTGAAATAAATACATTTTAACATGGTGTGACCAGATACCTAATTGTTTTGGATCTAAAAGAAACAACCAAAGCAGGGTTTAATGAAAAGTACAAAGAATGAAGAAAGAAAAGTGGAAATAAAGAACCCCCTTGTTACATACCTTTGGAGTTGAAATTGTTTGGAACTATGAATGGAGACCCATTTGGATAAGTGATACTTTAAACAAACAAATTAAGTTAAACTGTCTTTGTATTTTATGAGGAGTATCTCCTTTTGATGAAAGCAGTTTGATCTATGACTGATGAAACTACAGACTCTAATTGACAGAGCTATGCTTATGATCCAAGTTTTTTCATAATATAGAGCAGTATGAAATTTCAATTGATTTTTTTAAAATCTGGTTTTAAAATAAGTGAGGCGAGGGCAATGTTTATATAATGAGGATTTTTATTTTATTTTATACAATTTCTGAAATTACACTAGTTAAATAAGGGTAGTAAGTGTTAGTAATTTATTCAGAGAACGATTCTGTAGTTGTGACAGTTAAATAATGCTTGATTTGAGGTGGTGAGATGTTTTATAGTGTCTGAAGTGTATAGATTAGAACAGAAGGATCTGAAAACATCTTCAAGTGCAGACAGATCCTGACTTGTTCCCCCCAATGAATCTAAGATTATGAGTAAATTAAACATTTTTCTGTTTTAATATGTTTTTAATATGTTTAACATTAATATGTTTAATATGTTCAGATTTGTTTTAAGCAGTTTTGTTGTCTATGAATAAATGATACCTGATAAATAAAATATTAATTTAAAATAATTACAACAATATTAATAAGTGATACCTGACAGTTTTCTTCCTTAAACGTAACATTAAAAACAGCATGTATTAATTCTGTGTGTATCTTGTTTCTGTACTGTTTGTTGCTGCCTAAAAAAAAGAAAATGATTTAAAAAACATGAAAAAGAGCAATAGAAAAATACTAACGTATAAATACAGTATGAACATTTCTCCTACAAACCCCTTTTTCCACAAATGCACACTTTCTGAAAATCAATAAAAACTGAAATTAGTTAATTCACTTGAACCTGTATTTAACAGAAAAGGACAAAGAAAAGAATTCCAGGGTTTTCAATTATGAACTTAATTCTAATTGTTAAATATAAACAAATGTAGAAATTGATGCTTGCAACACACTCCAAAAAGGGGACAGAGGTATGTTTATCACTGGGTCACATCACCTTTTCTTTTAATTATACTTTTGCATAATTACACAAATATAACTGTCTGTGGTCACTGTTGTCTGATTCTCCTCTTCATGATGCTCATTTTCAATAGGAGACAGATCTGGACTGCAGGCAAGCTCACATGCTCTGTCTATGAAGCCATGCTCTTGTAACTCATGCAGAATGAGGCCTGGCATTGATGAAATAAGCATGAGTTCCTGGGAAAAGATGGAATCTTGATCAGCATGTGTCTCTCCAAAATACCAATAAAAGACTCTGCATCAATGGTATCTTCACATATATGCAGATCACCCATAATGTGGGCACTGATGCACCCCCATGCCATCACAGATGCTGGTTTTTGCACTTTTCATTGTTTCAATCGGGATCGTCTTTGCATAATACAGTTTCAGGTTGCATTTCTTGATGCAGCCGCAGACTGTGTTAAGTGTCAGTGATTTTCCAGTGTACTTTGGAGCCCATGTGGCTATGTCCATCATGGTAGCAAGATGATTTCTCAAACAATACACCTGATCGCTCAATGGTCACATATAGCAGCGTTTTTTTGCCCTTTGCCTTTATGCACCAAGATTTCCCCTGACTCCCTGAATATGATATTATTTAATGATATTATGAACTGTGGATGTTGAAAGACCAAAATTCTTTGCAATCTTTCACTAAAAAAGATTGGCTTTATTCTGACTGACAATTTTCTCATGAAGTTTGGCACAAAATGATAAATCAAGACCCATCCTTTGTTGCAAAAACTAAGCCTTTGGTGGATTCTCCTTTTATACTCAATCTTTATGACCTCATCTGTTACCAGTTAAAATGCAAATTGTGGAACCTACAGCGTTACTTGTATAACCTAATTATTTTGCCTCTGCCCCAGCTGTTTTTGATTGTGTTGCTGGCATCAAATTCTTTTTTTATATTTACAAATTATAGTTCGATTTGTCTGTGAAAATGTTTTCTTTGTACTTTTATCAATTAAATAAGCAATTTAACAGCAGTTCAAGCAGTTTTTATTGTTTTATTGCATTTTTAGAAAGTGACTGATGTCTATTAATATTCAAGAAAAAAAAGTAACTGTAAGCCTAGTTTAGGTTAAAATGGTCATCATGTGGCAAAACACACCTACAGCAAATAAAATCAAATAGTTGATTCCATAATTGTGAACACAGCATATGAAGATGGATTTAGCTTAATTGTGGTATTACCAAGTATTGTTTATTCATAGACTGTAGTGATTGGGATAGAACATTCCATGTCTGTGACTAAAATGGTATTGGTCACTATATTTGCATCAATCAGTAGATGGGTGATTTGACTGATTTAAACTAGACTTTCCAGTGTATTTTGTATTATTTGAAGTGGTTATATAGTGCAGGTTGTACTGAACGGATCAGTGTTTGCATATTCCAGTCTTGTGATCCATGTTGTATTCAAATAAGACCTGTACTGCTTGCTCCTCCATGACACTCTGAAGGACCTACTCTGCAAGAATGACTCAAACCATCTGAGTACAGTTCCGGATGATTCACATATACCAAGCTACTAATAGTTCCATCAGTATTCAAACTGAACATGTGTCAACCGCCTTTGCAGACTGTAGGGTATCCACAACAGTTAACAGTTATATCTTCTGTCTTAGTAGAGTTTTTGAAGCCAAGGCTGGTTGGGTTTCAGTAGGCCATGAGAAAAAAAGCACATTTTATTTAAGACAAAAAAAAAATCTAAGAAAGATCAAAGAAGTATCTTTGATCAAAGAATCTCCTGTTCTCTACATGTTATGTAAACATTGGCGAAGACCAAGTGAAAATTTTTGTGACCAAAATCCATTGAAATCGCATTGCTTGTACCATTGTCTCAAATCAATTTATCATCAATTTTATAAAAATTAAATATGTTGTAATGCCCTTACTGCACAACAGCTAGGTTTAGGTTTTGGGCCTATGGTCATTATAGTTGGCAGGTTAAGATTAAGGCTATAGGTTCA
The DNA here is from genome assembly GCA_028566375.1 of Leptodoras nelsoni. NCBI lineage: Eukaryota > Metazoa > Chordata > Actinopteri > Siluriformes > Doradidae > Leptodoras > Leptodoras nelsoni. The sequence continues at coordinate 5,564 of JAOVVG010107347.1, read as the reverse complement.
GAGTAATGTTTATGTTATGATTAGCTTTGAGAGTCAGATCAATTATTATTACTGCCTGAAAAGTAAGTATTATTACTTTTACTGATATTACTAAGGATTAGTCTGTCCCCACATCCATTGCTAAATTTGGGTTTATACTCAAAGGTATGAGTAAATGTTAGTTACAATCTACTGTCAAAGAATGTTATGCTTATCCTGGCTGTAACATCAGACTCCCATGTGTAACAGTACAATGTATCTCTTTTAGTTCCAATTTCCACTAAACATTAAGCCCTAATAAGATTTGATGGCCTCCAAATACAGCTATGCATACTATAAAGAAAAAATAGATGGCTGGATGTTCATGTGGAATAGAGAGGAACAATTCAAATAGTGGAGGAGTGTGTGTGTGTGTGTGTGCGCGTGTGTGTGTGTGTGTTTGTGTGTGGATAATCAGCTGCCTCTAATGAAGGTCCTTTAATAAGGGCACTAGCATATCTCTGAAACAGCTGCTGTCAAACCCAAATTATCTAGTTCATTTCTCTCTCCTTTCTCTCTCAACTAGCTGTTTCAATATTCTTCTGTCTCGCCATCTCTCTGTCTCTGGGTTTGCCCTCTTTTCCCTCTGCTCCACCTTCCTCTCCACATCTGTCACTCCATTTCAGAGTGCAATTAATTTTTTATTGGGCTAAAGTGTGCTTCCTGTATGAAAGCTGACCCCTCACTCTGCTAATCTACTGGAATGCCCCAGTACAAACTAACTCACACATCAAAAATATACACGTCTGTATGAAGTTAAGGTTGTTAGGGTGCAGTGTAGCACCACCTATAGTCCAACTGGGCTATTGTTGTGTGCCTGAGTAGTGTGAGGAACTACTGTCTACTGACCAAGTTTCATGTCTGCAGGACTCACGGTTTGGTCTGTGCAATCCTTTTTAAGGCAGAAAAAGAATAATATTAATAAGAAGTAAAAGCCTAACATAAATATGAGGGTTCCAAGCACTAAATTACTAAAAATTTGAACAATTGTAATAGGATTCTTGCATATTTGGTGCTTGGACCACTAATAATAAAAATAGAAACAATTACAATAGGGTTCCCACACCTTCAGTGCTTGGACCCATAAATAGCAGGTTTCGTGTGTGATGTGCTCGGTAACCACAACTGAACCTGGATACAGATGCTTTTTTCTCTGTTTTATCCATTGTTTTTTATATCAAGCCATTTTTACGTCACATAATTCACATCCAATTCAAATCTTTAATTGAACTCCAGTTTTCAGCTTTGTGTGCTTTGCCTTTTATGAAGTTTTGTGAGTGTTACCAAGTGCAAATGAGCTGTGCTAAATACATGTCTGGCAATGTACAGGTGATTAGCATTTAGTGAGCATGTGAAGCAAACCCTTCACAAAAAACCTTTGTAAAAGGTATTAGTTCAGTATGATTTATTCAAACATTTGCACACAACTTTTTAAAGAATTGACAAATGAGGCCAATGTATCTGTCATTTATTGCCACTCACAGCTCCTATTAATATTCATTCAATATTATTTGATGACCTGAGCATTGAGTCTGATCATTTTTTTCATTACAATATGGAGTTAAATCAGAGCCTCCCACCCCCTCCCTTTCCCCCCAACACACCAGGTGGCTGGAACGAGGAGTCAAATTAATTGAGGTTAAGGATAGTAATCTTTAATGGTTGTCCATTAAAAAGCAATTAATAGACATACATAGGCTTGATAGCTTATCTCTGATTCCTCATCTACCTTCATCTCTCATTCACAAGGAAACCCCATTTCCTGCACACACACACACACACAGAGACTTTGCCTTGCTATACTTGTGAGGATTTTCCATTGACATAATTATTAATGCAGCTAATTAATGCTATGACCAACGCTAACTTTTTTTTTGTTCTAAACTACAACAACAACAAAAAAACACTTTCCTGTTGGGGACCAGCAAAATATCAGATTGTTTTTGGAAAAAATTGATGTTGGATTTCAGGTACCAAAGATGAAAAAGACCATCTGGACTGTTACCAACAAAAAAGTGCAAAAACCAGCATCTGTGTTGGCATGGGGGTGCATCAGTGTGCACAGCATGAGTGATCTGTATGTATGTGAAGTTAGAATTGATAAGGAGGCATTGGTATTTTGGAGAAACATATGCTGCTGTCATGAAGACATCTTTCCAAGTAAAGTTGTGTCTATTTCAGCAGGACACTGCCTGGCCTCATTCTACATGAGTTACAACAGGCCTGCCTATAGTCCAGATCTCTTTCCTGTTGAAAATGTATGGTGCATCATGAAGAGACAATGACCAGGGAATGTTGAGCAGCTCAAGTCTTGTATACAGCAAGAATGGGCAAAAACTTGCAAAACTGCAACAATTAGTATCTTCAATTCCCACATGATTAAAAAGTATAATTAAAAGAAAAGGTGATGTGACCCAGTGGAAAACATGCCTCTGTCCCAACATTTTTGAGTGTATTGCAGGCATCAATTTCTAAATTTGTTTATATTTATCAAATAGAATTAAGTTCATGTCCTGACCTGGCAAGCTAGAAAATTTGTAACCTAATGTACTTATGGAAATGGATATTACTGACACTGTATCAAACAGTCAGTTTATGATGGAAAATGTATAACCATTTTGTTTGTCAACATCCTTCAGTTCAGTCTTAAACATGAACCTCCACTTCATCAGTTCTTTCAACTGATCCTTGTACATTCTTATATCAGTGCTGAAACAACCACTGATTAATTCAGTGAGTAGTGTTCCACTGATTAAATTTCTCATTTTTTTATTCATAGAGTAAGCACTTTTCTCTGTTTAGATTGGTGATGTAATGGCACAGGTGCATCACAGCTGGTATCAGACTACAATATACAGGGCAATATACAGGGCAGGGCAGGGGTGGCTCAATGGTTAAGGTGTTGGGTTACTGAACAGAAGGTTGGGGGTTCAAGCCCCAGCTCCACTGAGCTGCCACTGTTGGGCCCCTGAGCAAGGCCCTTAACCCTCAACTGCTCAGTTGTATAAATGAGATAAATGTAAGTCACTCTGGATAAGAGTGTCTGCCAAATGCCATAAATGTAAAATGTAAATGTAAATATACACCTACTTGATCAAAGCATAGTATCTTAAAGAAGACAGTTCAAACTATGTCATAAGCAGAACAATGTAGTTTTGGTAAAAAGTTGATCTTTTAAAATACATTTTGTCTTTTTGCAGAGTTTAGGCCAGGCTGCTGCTTACTTGCCTTATGCCCAGTATTCCTGGAAATGGCTCTGTATCTACCATGACCCTGACTAGGATACTGCTTACTGAATGTGAATGAGAGAGAGAGCATAACAAAGCATAATAGATAAATCTAGATAAATCTAAAAAAACAGAATAAGGAAACAAAGTGTTAAAACACAGAATAAGAATAACTGTAAGAGAGGTCACAACTTGTGTACAATATAGAGGTCATGGTTTGTAGGAGTTTACAATGGATTTCTGTAGGATGTGTGGACAGAGAAACAGGTGAAATTGATTACTTGGGTTAGATGTCTGATGACCGTGACCTCTGGTGGACAGGAGGCGTATTGCATAATGCTGTTATACAGTCAACAAAAACAAGAAGCTTTTTTAATTTAATAAGACTTGCTCATTCATTAATTCATGTTCGGTAACTGCATTATCCTCATCAGGGTCATGGTGGATATGGAGCCTTTTCTGGGAACACTGGGCATGTGGCAGGAATACACCCTTGATGGGATGCCAGTCCATCTTGCATAAGGTTAGTTAAAATCTGCAATAAGTGATAAGCACTAAGTGAAAACCTTTACTTTTGTGTTGGAAGGCAGTGTATCTCAGAAATGGATCAATACAAATATTATTCCTTTTTAGACATTTCTAATCATCTCAATTTTCAATCTCCAACTGGTGCTTAATTGGACACTTAAAACCTTCTCTCCAGCTTTTAAAATCCATTTGATAATTTGTTTGGCTGTATCCACCTCAACACCAGAAACATATTCACCTTGATTGGATCATGTATTATCTTTTATCATGTATTATCTTGCAAACATAAGATAAATGGATAATAAATACATGTATGAATTTCCTATAGATTAAAAAAATAATAATTACACCCAGCTGTACATACTGTAAGCCAAAGCTGTTCTTCCTTATTAAATCGAATATGACCATTACATATAAAGTGCCATGACATATATTTATATAAGTATTTGCCACTTCCCAATTTCTTCTATTTTTGCTAATTCATCACATTTAAATGTTTCATATCATCAAACTAATATGATATAATATATAATTTAATATAAGATAAAGACAACATGATTAAACACAAATTGAACCTTTTAAATGATAAAAATGTATTCAAAACCTATATTACCCATGTGAAAAAGTAATTGTCCCCTAACTACCAAATCAAACAGTTGACTAAATTCAATTGACTGTTGGGTTTAATTTTACTAGCCACAGTGCCAGACCTGTTCTAAGGAGATTCGAATACTGATGTGAAATCTACCAGTCTGGAAAGTGTTACAAAGCCATTTCTAGGCTCTGGGACTCCAGGGAACCACAGTGAGAGCTATTATCCACAAAAGACAAGTTTGAACAGTGGTGTACCTTCCCAAAATATCACCCAGAGCCCATCAATAACTCATCTAGGAGGTCACAAAAGAAAGGGGAAAAGTTAAACACCTGCAGACCTCACTCATCTCAGTTACAGTCATGTACATGATTCCGCAATAAGAAAGTCACAGGGCAAAAATGGCATCCATGGGCACTGCAAGTCTCAAAACACTGTTGACAAAAAAGTACACAAAAGTTCAACTCACATCTGCCAAAAAAACATCTAGATGACCAATAAGACTTTTGGGATAATATTCTTTGGAATGATGAGTCAAAGGTGGAAATCTTTGGAAGACATGGCTCATGATCTGGTGAAAAGCTAACACTGCATTCCACCATAAGAACACCATACCTACAGTCAAACATGGTGGTGGTAGTGTGATGTTCTAGGATGGCTTTGCTTCTGCAGGACCTGGACGTCTTGTCATCAATCTTGGAGGAGAATATCCACCTGTCAGTTTGTGACCTAAAGTTCAAGCACAGTTGGGTTATACAGCAGGACAATGATCTGAAGAACACAAGCAAGTCCACAAAATGAAGGTTTTGGAGTGGCCAAGTCAAAGTTCTGACTCAAATCCCATTGAGATGCTGTGGAAAGACCTTAAACGGGTAGTTCATGCTCACAAACCCTCCAGTATAACCGAATTAAGACACTTCTGCAGAGAAAAGTGGACAAATACTGTATGTGTAGGTTTAAGGATTTATTTTGACCACTGCTAGTGCTAGAAGTCATCTTGTTTTTGTCAAATTCTTTGCTCCTTCTTATTATTATTATTCTTGTTCTGTTTCTTTTTTCTTTCCAATTTTTGGTCAATGATATCATATACATACAGGGGTTAGACAATAAAACTGAAACACCTGTCATTTTAGCGTGGGAGGTTTCATGGCTAAATTGGACCAGCCTGGTGGCCAATCTTCATTAATTGCACATTGCAC